>JAXIVJ010013514.1:0-36979 GCA_036785665.1 Chirona hameri | reverse complement strand
CACATAGGCCACAATTGGAAACCTAACATTTGACATTGACCTTTAGGCTCGAACGATCACGAAATTATTAGACCAAGAGGTCCATATCAGACAATTCAAATTCAACGCGTCTTGATGATTGCAACAAAATGACGTTTACCGTGCCATTTCAGCTTTATTCAGTAAAAAATTATTAGCGAATAACTTATTTTTATATAAAATAGCATGTAAAAGGACACAATTTGAGATAGTTGGAGGCAAATATACATCAATTTCATCTTTCCACTCAATTGACACGTTCTTAGACGTCAGAAAAACAGCGAAAACAAAAAATTTGTCCGCAAAAGGGGGAAAATGGGGGCCATTTGGAGGCCCCAGTGAAATTAGCCCCCCCCCCCCCATATTGGGAGGCTGGATCCGCCAGTGAGCAATGACTGCAGTCAGCAGTGGCTGCAGTCAGCAGCCGTCAGGGGCGACCGATGGCTGCAGTCAGAAGCCCTCAGGGGCGACCGATGGCTGCAGTCAGAAGCCCTGAGGTGCGACCGATGGCTGCAGTCAGCAGCCGTCAGGGGCGACCGATGGCTGCAGTCAGAAGCCCTGAGGGGCGACCGATGGCTGCAGTCAGCAGCCGTCAGGGGCGACCGATGGCTGCAGTCAGAAGCCCTGAGGGGCGACCGATGGCTGCAGTCAGCAGCCGTCAGGGGCGACCGATGGCTGCAGTCAGCAGCCCTGAGGGGCGACCGATGGCTGCAGTCAGCAGCCCTGAGGGGTGACCGATGGCTGCAGTCAGTAGCCGTCAGGGGCGACCGATGGTTGCAGTCAGCAGCCCTGAGGGGCGACCGATAGCTGCAGTCAGCAGCCGTCAGGGGCGACCGATGGCTGCAGTCAGCAGCCCTGAGGGGCGACCGATGGCTGCAGTCAGCAGCCATCAGGCAAAAAAAAAAAATTGCATTGCGAGTAGGCACCTGCTCCTGCACCTGCGAGATGCACCTGCTCGACCATCGAGCAGAAATGAAGCAGTCAGGTCAGATCCAGTCAGCTCAAATCAGGCACGTAGCCAGTATTTTTATCAGGGGAAGGGGGGGGGCACGTCGGTGGTAGAAACAAATTTCGCTCCTGAGACATATGTTGTTGACCGGGGGGGGGGGAGGGGTCGGGTTGTCAGAGAATCTCATGTTATCTAGTGTACATTTGTTTTGCACAGGGGGGGGGAGGGGGCTGATAAAAAATGGCCCATGCATGCATGGCCCCCGTGCCCCCCCCCCCCCCCTGGCTACGTCCCTGGCTCAAATCAAGTATTTTCCGTGATGCTCAAATGACAGACCGTATCAGCAGAGTTGGCGGTGGCAAGATCGCCCAACCCTGTGTCCTATCCTGTTTTAGTAGCAGGGACTGCATGCCATACAGGTGTGAACCGGCCTGGCCACCCGCCGGCCGGCCGACAGGCCGCGGTGGTGGCGCCGAGCCATAAAGTGCGCGCCGCTGGCTCCGCCCAGTGAGCTGAGACCGGTAACAAGCACCGGCTCTCAGCACGGCGTCATCATCGCCGCCGCCTGCTGATTTCCCGAGTGGGCAGTTAGCCGTCCGCCCTCCCGGCGCCGCCCAGAGGGGGCCTAAACTGTCCAGTGTTGCCCCGAGAGGGGCCTCAACTGCCCAGTGTTGTCCATAGGGGGCCTAAACTGCCGAGTGTTTTCCAGAGGGGGCCTAAACTGCCGAGTGTTTTCCAGAGGGGGCCTAAACTGCCCAGTGTTGTCCAGAGGGGGGCCTACGCTGCTGAGCGCTGTCCAGGGCGGGATTGAAATGCTGAATGTTGCCCCCAGCGGGTCCAAACTGTCGAGTATTGTCCAGGGCGGGTCCAAACTGTCGAGTGTTGTCCCGGGCGGGTCCAAACTGTCGAGTGTTGTCCCGGGCGGGTCCAAACTGTCGAGTGTTGTCCAGGGCGGGTCCAAACTGTCGAGTGTTGTCCCGGGCGGGTCCAAACTGTCGAGTGTTGTCCCGGGCGGGTCCAAACTGTCGAGTGTTGTCCAGGGCGGGTCCAAACTGTCGAGTGTTGTCCCAGGCGGGTCCAAACTGTCGAGTGTTGTCCAGGGCGGGTCCAAACTGTCGAGTGTTGTCCCGGGCGGGTCCAAACTGTCGAGTGTTGTCCAGAGAGGGCTTAAACTGCAGAGTGTTGTCCAGAGAGGGCTTAAACTGTCGAATGTTGTCCCGGGCGGGTCCAAACTGTCGAGTGTTGTCCAGAGAAGGCTTACACTGTCGAGTGTTGTCCAGAGAGGGCTTAAACTGTCGAATGTTGTCCCGGGCGGGTCCAAACTGTCGAGTGTTGTCCAGAGAGGGCTTAAACTGCAGAGTGTTGTCCAGAGAGGGCTTAAACTGCAGAGTGTTGTCCAGAGAGGGCTTAAACTGCAGAGTGTTGTCCAGAGAGGACTTAAACTGTCGAGTGTTGTCCAGAGAGGGCTTAAACTGTTGAGTGTTGTCCAGAGAGGGCTTAAACTGTCGAGTGTTGTCCAGAGAGGGCTTAAACTGTCGAGTGTTGTCCAGAGAGGGCTTAAACTGTTGAGTGTTGTCCAGAGAGGGCTTAAACTGTCGAGTGTTGTCCAGAGAGGGCTTAAACTGTCGAGTGTTGTCCAGAGAGGGCTTAAACTGCAGAGTGTTGTCCAGAGAGGGCTTAAACTGTCGAGTGTTGTCCAGATAGGGCTTAAACTGCAGAGTGTTGTCCAGAGAGGGCTTAAACTGTCGAGTGTTGTCCAGAGAGGGCTTAAACTGCAGAGTGTTGTTCAGAGAGGGCTTAAACTGTCGAGTGTTGTCCAGAGAGGGCTTAAACTGCAGAGTGTTGTCCAGAGAGGGCTTGAACTGTCGAGTGTTGTCCAGAGAGGGCTTAAACTGCAGAGTGTTGTTCAGAGAGGGCTTAAACTGTCGAGTGTTGTCCAGAGAGGGCTTAAACTGTCGAGTGTTGTCCAGAGAGGGCTTAAACTGCAGTGCCGCCTCAGGTGGGTCTAAACTGCTGCAGTGTCCCAAAACTCCATTTTTGTTTGAGTGTCAGAGTGGAAAATTCGACACAAAACAAGACCATGAGAGAGGAAAATTATGTAGAAAATGGTACAATATTGATTTCTGTTCTGAATATGAAAAGCAGTAGTTTCCGCTGAAATCATGTATTTTTACTCAATATTTGTCAGAATCAATATCACAAATCATAATGATAATGAGTGAGTCGGCCTACCTGGACAGTTACCGGGCTCTTCGGGTCAGCCTACCTGGACAGTTACCGGGCTCTGCGGGTCAGCCTACCTGGACAGTTACCGGGCTCTGCGGGTCAGCCTACCTAGTGGACAGTTACCGGGCTCTGCGGATCAGACTACCTGGACAGTTACCGGGCTCTGCGGGTCAGCCTACCTGGACAGTTACCGGGTTCTGCGGGGCAGCCTATCTAGTGGACAGTTACCGGGCTCTGCAGGTCAGCCTACCTAGTGGACAGTTACCGGGCTCTGCGGATCAGACTACCTGGACAGTTACCGGGCTCTGCGGGTCAGCCTACCTAGTGGACAGTTACCGGGTTCTGCGGGTCAGCCTGCCTGGACAGTTACCGGGCTCTGCGGGTCAGCCTACCTAGTAGACAGTTACCGGGCTCTGCGGGTCAGCCTACCTGGACAGTTACCAGGCTCTGTGGGTCAGCCTACCTGGACAGTTACCGGGCTCTGCGGGTCAACCTACCTGGACAGTTACCAGGCTCTGCGGGTCAGCCTACCTGGACAGTTACCGGGCTCTGCGGGTCAGCCTACCTAGTGGACAGTTACCGGGCTCTGCGGGTCAGCCTACCTGGACAGTTACCGGGCTCCGCGGGTCAGACTACCTGGACAGGTACCGGGCTCTGCGGGTCAGCCTACCTAGTGGACAGTTACCGGGCTCTGCGGGTCAGACTACCTGGACAGTTACCGGGCTCTGCGGGTCAGCCTACCTGGACAGTTACCGGGTTCTGCGGGGCAGCCTATCTAGTGGACAGTTAGGACAGGACAGGACAGGACAGAGTGCCGCCTCAGGTGGGTCTAAACTGCCGCAGTGTCCCAAAACTCCATTTTTGTTTGAGTGTCAGAGTGGAAAATTCGACACAAAACAAGACCATGAGAGAGGAAAATTATGTAGAAAATGGTACAATATTGATTTCTGTTCTGAATATGAAAAGCAGTAGTTTCCGCTGAAATCATGTATTTTTACTCAATATTTGTCAGAATCAATATCACAAATCATAATGATAATGAGTGAGTCGGCCTACCTGGACAGTTACCGGGCTCTTCGGGTCAGCCTACCTGGACAGTTACCGGGCTCTGCGGGTCAGCCTACCTGGACAGTTACCGGTTCTGCGGGTCAGCCTACCTAGTGGACAGTTACCGGGCTCTGCGGATCAGACTACCTGGACAGTTACCGGGCTCTGCGGGTCAGCCTACCTAGTGGACAGTTACCGGGTTCTGCGGGTCAGCCTGCCTGGACAGTTACCGGGCTCTGCGGGTCAGCCTACCTAGTAGACAGTTAACGGGCTCTGCGGGTCAGCCTACCTGGACAGTTACCAGGCTCTGCGGGTCAGCCTACCTGGACAGTTACCGGGCTGTGCGGGTCAGCCTACCTGGACAGTTACCAGGCTCTGCGGGTCAGCCTACCTGGACAGTTACCGGGCTCTGCGGATCAGACTACCTGGACAGTTACCGGGCTCTGCGGGTCAGCCTACCTAGTGGACAGATACCGGGCTCTGCAGGTCAGCCTACCTGGACAGTTACCGGGCTCTGCAGGTCAGCCTACCTGGACAGTTACCTGGTTCTGCAGGTCAGCCTGCCTGGACAGTTACCTGGCTCTGCGGGTCAACCTACCTGGACAGTTACCAGGCTCTGCGGGTCAGCCTACCTGGACAGTTACCGGGCTCTGCGGGTCAGCCTACCTAGTGGACAGTTACCGGGCTCTGCGGGTCAGCCTACCTGGACAGTTACCGGGCTCTGCGGGTCAGACTACCTGGACAGGTACCGGGCTCTGCGGGTCAGCCTACCTGGACAGTTACCGGGTTCTGGGGGTCAGACTACCTAGTGGACAGTTACCGGGCTCTGCGGGTCAGCCTACCTAGTGGACAGTTACCAGGCTCTGCGGGTCAGCCTACCTGGACAGTTACCGGCTCTGCGGGTCAGCCTACCTAGCGGACAGTTACCGGGTTCTGCGGGTCAGCTTACCTGGACAGTTACCGGGCTCTGCGAGTCAGCCTACCTGGACAGTTACCGGGCTCTGCGGATCAGCCTTCCTAGTGGACAGTTACCGGGCTCTGCGGAACAGCCTACCTGGACAGTTACCGGGCTCTGCGGGTCAGACTACCTGGACAGTTACCGGGCTCTGCGGGTCAGCCTACCTGGACCGTTACCGGGCTCTGCGGGTCAGCCTACCTGGACAGTTACCGGGCTCTGCGGGTCAGCCTACCTGGACAGTTACCGGGCTCTGCGGAACAGCCTACCTGGACCGTTACCGGGCTTTGCGTGTCAGCCTACCTGGACAGTTACCGGGCTCTGCGGGTCAGCCTACCTGGACCGTTACCGGGCTCTGCAGGTCAGCCTACCTGGACAGTTACCGGGCTCTGGGGGTCAGCCTACCTGGACTGTTACCGGGCTCTGCAGGTCAGCCTACCTGGACAGTTACCGGGATCTGCGGGTCAGCCTACCAGGACCGTTACCGGTCTCTGCAGGTCAGCCTACCTGGACAGTTACCGGGCTCTGCGAGTCAGCCTACCTGAACCGTTACCGGGCTCTGCGAGTCAGCCTACCTGGACCGTTACCGGGCTCTGCAGGTCAGCCTACCTGGACAGTTACCGGGCTCTGCGGGTCAGTCTACCTGAACCGTTACCGGGCTCTGCGGGTCAGCCTACCTAGACTGTTGCTGGGCTCTGCGGGTCAGACTACCTGGACCGTTACCGGGCTCTGCGGGTCAGACTACCTGGACAGTGTTGATTCCCAGGGCGGGAAAGCAACGATGGGAATACAATAACGAGCTACAGAGGTGACCGGGGGGGGGGGGGGGCAGAGTGAAGATACAGGGAGCAAGACAGTTACCGGGCTCTGCGGGTCAGCCTACCTAGTGGACAGTTACCGGGCTCTGCGGGTCAGCCTACCTAGTGGACAGTTACCGGGCTCTGCGGGTCAGACTACCTAGTGGACAATTACTGGGCTCTGCGGGTCAGCCTACCTGGACAGTTACCGGGCTCTGCGGGTCAGCCTGCCTGGACAGTTAGATACCGGGCTCTGCGGGTCAGCCTACCTGGAGTTACCTGGCTCTGCGGGTCAGCCTACCTGGACAGTTACTGGGCTCTGCGGGTCAGCCTACCTGAACCGTTACCGGGCTCTGCGGGTCAGACTACCTAGTGGGCAATTACTGGGCTCTGCGGGTCAGTCTACCTGGACAGTTACCGGGCTCTGCGGGTCAGCCTGCCTGGACAGTTAGATACCGGGCTCTGCGAGTCAGCCTACCTGGAGTTACCTGGCTCTGCGGGTCAGCGTACCTTGACAGTTACTGGGCTCTGCGGGTCAGCCTACCTGAACCGTTACCGGGCTCTGCGGGTCAGACTACCTGGACAGTGTTGATTCCCAGGGCGGGAAAGCAACGATGGGAATACAATAACGAGCTACAGAGGTGACCGGGGGGGGGGGGGGGCAGAGTGAAGATACAGGGAGCAAGACAGTTACCGGGCTCTGCGGGTCAGCCTACCTAGTGGACAGTTACTGGGCTCTGCGGATCAGACTACCTGGACAGTTACCGGGCTCTGCGGGTCAGCCTACCTGAACCGTTACCGGGCTCTGCGGGTCAGCCTACCTGGACCGTTACCGGGCTCTGCGGGTCAGCCTACCTAGTGGACAGTTACCGGGCTCTGCGGGTCAGACTACCTAGTGGACAGTTACCGGGCTCTGCGGGCCAGCCTGCCTGGACAGTTACCGGGCTCTGCGGGTCAGCCTACCTGGACAGTTACCGGGCTTCGCGGGTCAGCCTACCTGGACAGTTACCGGGCTCTGCGGGTCAGACTACCTAGTGGACAGTTACCGGGCTCTGCGGTCAGCCTACCTGGACAGTTACCGGGCTCTGCGGGTCAGCCTACCTGGACAGTTACCGGGCTCTGCGGGTCAGCCAACCTAGTGGACAGTTACCGGGCTCTGCGGGTCAGACTACCTAGTGGACAGTTACCGGGCTCTGCGGGTCAGCCTACCTAGTGGACAGTTACCGGGCTCTGCAGGTCAGCCTACCTGGACAGTTACCGGGCTCTGCGGGTCAGCCTACCTAGTGGACAGTTACCGGGCTCTGTGGGTCAGCCTACCTGGACAGTTACCGGGCTCTGCGGGTCAGCCTGCCTAGTCGACAGTTACCGGGCTGTGCGGGTCAACCTACCTGGACAGTTACCGGGTTCTGCGGTCAGCCTACCTGGACCGTTACCGGGCTCTGCGGGTCAGCCTACCTAGTCGACAGTTACCGGGCTGTGCGGGTCAACCTACCTGGACAGTTACCGGGCTCTGCGGGTCATCCTACCTGGACAGTTACCGGGCTCTGCGGGTCAGCCTACTTAGTGGACAGTTACCGGGCTCTGCGGGTCAGCCTACCTGGACAGTTACCGGGCTCTGCGGGTCAGCCTACCTGGACAGTTACCGGGCTCTGCGGGTCAGCCTACCTGGACAGTTACCAGGCTCTGCGGGTCAGCCTGCCTGGACAGTTACCGGGCTCTGCAGGTCAGCCTACCTGGACTGTTACCGGGCTCTGCAGGTCAGCCTACCTGGACAGTTACCGGGCTCTGCGGGTCAGCCTACCTAGTGGACAGTTACCGGGCTCTGTGAGTCAGCCTGCCTGGACAGTTACCGGGCTCTGCGGGTCAGCTTACCTGGACAGTTACCGAGCTCTGCGGGTCAGCCTACCTAGTGGACAGTTACCGGGCTCTGCGGGTCAGACTACCTGTACAGTTACCGGGCTCTGCAGGTCAGCCTACCTGGACTGTTACCGGGCTCTGCAGGTCAGCCTACCTGGAGAGTTACCGGGTTCTGCGGGTCAGCCTACCTGGACCGTTACCGGGCTCTGCGGGTCAGCCTACCTAGTGCACAGTTACCGGGCTCTGCGGGTCAGCCTACCTGGACAGTTACCGGGCTCTGCGGGTCAGCCTGCCTGGACAGTTAGATACCGGGCTCTGCGGGTCAGCCTACCTGGACAGTTACCGGGCTCTGCGGGTCAGCCTACCTGGACAGTTACCGGGCTCTGCGGGTCAGCCTGCCTGGACAGTTAGTTACCGGGCTCTGCAGGTCAGCCTACCTGGACCGTTTCCGGGCTCTGCAGGTCAGCCTACCTGGACAGTTACCGGGCTCTGCGGGTCAGCCTACCTGGACCGTTACCGGGCTCTGCGGGTCAGCCTACCTGGACAGTTACCGGGCTCTGCGGGTCAGCCTACCTGGACAGTTACCGGGCTCTGCGGGTCAGCCTACATGAACCGTTACCGGGCTCTGCGGGTCAGCCTACCTGGACAGTTACCGGGCTCTGCGGGTCAGCCTACCTGAACCGTTACCGGGCTCTGCGGGTCAGCCTACCTGGGCAGTTACCGGGCTCTGCGGGTCAGCCTACCTGAACCGTTACCGGGCTCTGCGGGTCAGCCTACCTAGACTGTTACCGAGCTCTGCGGGTCAGCCTACCTGAACCGTTACCGGGCTCTGCGGGTCAGCCTACCTAGACTGTTACCGAGCTCTGCGGGTCAGACTACCTGGACCGTTACCGGGCTCTGCGGGTCAGCCTACCTAGTGGACAGTTACTGGGCTCTGCGGGTCAGACTACCTGGACCGTTACCGGGCTCTGCGGGTCAGACTACCTGGACAGTGTTGATTCCCAGGGCGGGAAAGCAACGATGGGAATACAATAACGAGCTACAGAGGTGACGGGGGGGGGCAGAGTGAAGATACAGGGAGCAAGACAGTTACCGGGCTCTGCGGGTCAGCCTACCTAGTGGACAGTTACCGGGCTCTGCGGGTCAGCCTAGCTGGACAGTTACAGGACTCTGCGGGTCAGCCTGCCTGGACAGTTAGTTACCGGGCTCTGCGGGTCAGCCTACCTGGAGTTACCTGGCTCTGCGGGTCAGCCTACCTGGACAGTTACCGGGCTCTGCGGGTCAGCCTACCTGGACAGTTACCGGGCTCTGCGGGTCAGCCTGCCTGGACAGTTAGTTACCGGGCTCTGCGGGTCAGCCTACCTGGAGTTACCTGGCTCTGCGGGTCAGCCTACCTGGACAGTTACCGGGCTCTGCGGGTCAGCCTACCTGAACCGTTACCGGGCTCTGCGGGTCAGACTACCTGGGCAGTGTTGATTCCCAGGGCGGGAAAGCAACGATGGGAATACAATAACGAACTACAGAGGTGACCGGGGGGGGGGGGGGCAGAGTGAAGATACATGGAGCAAGACAGTTACCGGGCTCTGCGGGTCAGACTACCTAGTGGACAGTTACCGGGCTATGCGGGTCAGCCTACCTAGTGGACAGTTACCGGGCTCTGCAGGTCAGCCTAACTGGAGAGTTACCGGGCTCTGCGGGTCAGCCTACCTAGTGGACAGTTACCGGGCTCTGCGGGTCAGACTACCTGTACAGTTACCGGGCTCTGCAGGTCAGCCTACCTGGACAGTTACCGGGCTCTGCAGGTCAGCCTACCTGGACTGTTACCGGGCTCTGCAGGTCAGCCTACCTGGACAGTTACCGGGCTCTGCGGGTCAGCCTACCTGAACCGTTACCGGGCTCTGCGGGTCAGACTACCTGGACCGTTACCGGGCTCTGCAGGTCAGCCTACCTGGACAGTTACCGGGCTCTGCGGGTCAGACTACCTGTACAGTTACCGGGCTCTGCAGGTCAGCCTACCTGGACAGTTACCGGGCTCTGCAGGTCAGCCTACCTGGAGAGTTACCGGGCTCTGCGGGGCAGCCTACCTGAACCGTTACCGGGCTCTGCGAGTCAGCCTACCTGAACAGTTACCGGGCTCTGCGGGTCAGCCTGCCTGGACAGTTAGTTACCGGGCTCTGCAGGTCAGCCTACCTGGACCGTTACCGGGCTCTGCAGGTCAGCCTACCTGGACAGTTACCGGGCTCTGCGGGTCAGCCTACCTGGACCGTTACCGGGCTCTGCGGGTCAGCCTACCTGGACAGTTACCGGGCTCTGCGGGTCAGCCTACCTGGACAGTTACCGGGCTCTGCGGGTCAGCCTACCTGAACCGTTACCGGGCTCTGCGGGTCAGCCTACCTAGACTGTTACCGGGCTCTGCGGGTCAGACTACCTGGACCGTTACCGGGCTCTGCGGGTCAGCCTACCTAGTGGACAGTTACCGGGCTCTGCGGGTCAGCCTACCTAGTGGACAGTTACTGGGCTCTGCGGGTCAGACTACCTGGACCGTTACCGGGCTCTGCGGGTCAGACTACCTGGGCAGTGTTGATTCCCAGGGCGGGAAAGCAACGATGGGAATACAATAACGAACTACAGAGGTGACCGGGGGGGCAGAGTGAAGATACAGGGAGCAAGACAGTTACCGGGCTCTGCGGGTCAGACTACCTAGTGGACAGTTACCGGGCTCTGCGGGTCAGCCTACCTAGTGGACAGTTACCGGGCTCTGCGAGTCAGCCTACCTGGACAGTTACCGGGCTGTGCGGGTCAGTCTACCTAGTGGACAGTTACCGGGCTCTGCGGGTCAGCCTACCTGGACAGTTACCGGGCTCTGCGGGTCAGCCTACCTGGACAGTTACCGGGCTCTGCGGGTCAGCCTACCTGGACAGTTACCGAGCTCTGCGGGTCAGCCTACCTGGCTGACCCGCAGGTCAGACTACCTGGACAGTGTTGATTCCCAGGGCGGGAAAGCAACGATGGGAATACAATAACGAACTACAGAGGTGACCGGGGGGGGGGGGGGGCGGGGCGGGGGCAGAGTGAAGATACAGGGAACATAAGGAGGAACAAGATGGATGAAACCATAGCTGACTCGGAACGGACAGCCAGGTGAAGAAAACAGATGACCCAGCACGGCTGACGGCAGCACGGCGGCACAGCGGCACGGCAGCACGGCAGCATGGCAGCACGGCAGCACGGCAGACGTTCCCTGATCAGGTAAGATACTGTGGTCGGCGGAGTTTCCCTCCTGACCTGACCAAGGGCGGTCACACCCCGACCTCCACCACCACTTCCAAAACCCAGACACACGGCTGACACTACAGTATCAATGATGTGTGTATATTCCAGTGCGCACTTCAGCTACAAGCTAGCATATAAATAACATGGCGAACCGACCTCACACAGTGCAAACGACCAGACCTTTCGCTGACACAGCATTTACATCAGTTCAACCCAATGTGAATGTGCGCCCCTCCTCACTGAGCAAGGCTGGTCAACCGACGGCCAGAGCTCAGTGATATCTCACCCATCCCGCACAAACGAAACCACGTGCCACAAAGATGCACGACAAACACACGCACACACGGAGCCGCCAAGGCGCGACAGTAGACGAACGTTAGGCCACTTCGGGACGAATTGGCGTGAGCTGGTGCGAGCCGTGGAGCCGGCGTAGCTACGGCACAAACTGGCGTGGATACGTCACGAATCGGCGTAGCTACGTCAAACTTGGCGGCATAAAGCAGGCGCCGTAAATGAAGAGATGAAAAGGCGCCCGTTGGCAGTGGAGCCCTCCAGTCAGACCGTAGCACATTAAGACACCGCACCAGGCGTCAGCGCGCAGAGTCCAGCAAAGTATAGACAGAACAATGTGTACAGGCGAGAGCCACATAACCAAGCGCAGTGAAAACTAACAACACGAAAACGGGAGCACAGCAAAGAGACTGGGTCAAGCGAAAGCCGCAAAACGGGTAAGACCGCAGTATTATTCAGAAACGTGTTTCACGCTAGGTAGAAGTAATATTAAGTGCATGTGAGGATAATTATGCGAAAGTTTTGCAAGGTTTCTAGGAACAAGATAACTGGTGGAATCTATCTCCACACAGGTTATCATTCTCAATAGACAGGAACAAGATAACTGGTGGAATCTATCTCCACACAGGTTATCATTCTCAATACACACATTTATATGCACACACGGACGTACCGTACACATGGCGATGTACTACGCTGAACAGATCGGATGAACGCACATTTTTATGTCTCATTTCGTTCAGATATTTTTCCAGCTATTGATATCTAGAAAGGCAAAAGATGGGCAGAAGCGCTATGGGCAGAACAGGTAGGCTTCACAATGGACGTTGGCTGCCCTAAAACCTGGCGGATCACAGACAGCTGGCTGGCCAGCCAGGCCAGCGGAGTTTCATAAAACTGAATCGAAAAACCTGCGAACGTTTATCACTGTTATAAGATAACAAATTTGTCACTGAAAGCCTGCAGACATGGAGTCGTAGAATTACTGGGATGACATTTGCCGTGAGTTTTGCGTAACACGACTTTTAACATTCGCCGACTCGTCGATCCAGTTTGATGACAGTTGCTACCTGGTCTGACGGCGTCATCAGACGCCAGCTGGAAGCACAGAGCACCCTACAAGCGAACCAATCACAGGCCGTGGTCCGCTTACGTCATCCTACGTACCCAACCGAGTCGACACACGTTATTGCGGCTTAATCGACTGTCCCGGTCATGGCTCATAACGTATCAGGTCTGACAAAATCATGGCGAAGTTAGTTAGTGGCTGGTACTAAACATACTGGATCTAATTGAACTGACATGAATTATGGGACTAAGGAATGCTACAACCGTTGACTATGTTCTGCAATATTGGCAACTGGCACATCTGCACACACTAACGCTTTGAAACCAGAGCAAGAAGTTTCGGCAACGGAGTCCTGGTATCTATTAGATCAATTCGTTGACCTTAAGTAGGTAATACTTCAATAAAACAAGATAATACTTAACTAAAACACCATATCCACTAGGTACTATTCACGTAAAACGACAAATAACACAGCAAACAGCGGAGCAGATCATAACAACCACCTCCGGTCGCAAATCGTCTCCCGCATCCATATCACAATGAGGAATGCCTTGAACTGACCACCGAAAGGGGGCCGCAGACGGCGACTCTGTACCCGCCGCCACCCATACACGACATCATACAACATCGTACAACATCGTACAATACCGTACAGCATCGTACAACATCGTACAATACCGTACAACATCGTACAACATCGTACAATACCGTACAACATCGTACAACATCGTACAATACCGTACAACATCGTACAACATCGTACAACATCGTACAACATCGTACAACATCGTACAATACCGTACAACATCGTACATCGTACAACATCGTACATCGTACAACATCGTGCAATACCGTACAACATCGTACAACAACGTACAATACCGTACAACATCGTACAACCCCCCCCCCCCCCCCAGAAGCCAGGCAAACGTCTCACGACGCCCTCCACCCCTTCCCGTGCGGCCCCTTGTCTTCTAATCACGCAGACTTGCATCCGTGCCGCCAGGAGGCAGATGTGACCGCAAGGGTCTAGGCAGGACCAGTCCTGAGATGGCCCACGACGACCACGACGACGACCAAGAAGAGAGAAGAATAAAAGGATACAAAAGAAGAAGAGGATTTCGGGCCATGCCAAACACGATGGAGATTGGAGAAGCCCGTCGAAAGAGTCGGAAACATGGTCCCTTATAGCATTCGACAAACTGAACGGCTGCTGGCTCTTCATAGCCCGAATTGAACACTCCCCCTACTTCAGCATGCCGTGTTGGCTCCTGCCAGACTCTGGGTGACCACTGACGCCCAGTCGTCCCCAGTCATCGTCCGCGGCAGCAGCGGCGGTGGCGGCGGCCGAGGGCGGCGGCCGAGGGCGGCGGCCGAGAGCGGCGGCCGGGGGCGGTGTCGGTGTCACTTCAGTCGAACCTTGCGGCGCAGTCGGCGAGTTAGGCCAACTTATCCGGTATCGAGGCGCCAACGGAATGACGAGATGGAGCCGAGACGGGCAGAGCTGGCCGCGAGAGGAGCGATCAATGTGAAGTCAGCCGGCAGCTGTCACTTGGTTCGTCTGTGCCGAGCGGACCCACCGCCCACCGCCCCGCCGGCACCACAGCAGACGGTGTGTTCGTCCCCGGCCAACGCTGAGCGGTCATCACAACACGAGCGGTACCTCCGGGTAGCGGGGGAACTCGACGATTCGCAGTTTGTCGCGCGCCTTGTATGCCGGGTACAGACCGACCTTTTTGAGCCGCCGGTTCTCGCCCTTGGAGTAGCCATTCCAGTGGTTACCTGGCCGAAGGGAGGGGGAGGGGTCAGGACTAGAGGCACACGACAGACCAATCAGAACAGAAGAGAGTCGGATCCAGTCGTGTGGTTAGAAGTATACGCTAGTTCAGCGCAGTCACAAGTAGGGGTGGTACACTATACTAACACGGATCTTCTGTAGGTAAGAGAGAGGCTCCAGTCAAGTCGGTGGCAGCGTGACTGATGCATCGGCCACTATCGAGAACACTGCCATACTTTGGTTTGAATACAACACTAAATATGGAAGTGAACAGTAATTAGTATGATACTGGGTTAATAACAAAATAAGATACAAAGTAAGACAGTGAGTTGGGCTAATAACAAAATAAGATACAAAGTAAGACATCAGTGAGTTGGGCTAACTAAATAAAATACGAAGTAAGAATCAGTGAGTTTGGAATGTGTCCTTCGTTCCATCCCAGCCTATTTAGCTTTTTAACACTAAAATTCATAAACAGATTGATTATTAGTTAATTCGTGATCGGATGACACATCCAACTGACGAAGCAGACGCAGCTGAAGGCAGACCGTGCGTTGGACCACCAACCCACCCAACACATTCCGCATTATCCGACACCTAACACAGTCATCCATAGCCTTGTTCACCACCTCCTGCTGACCGGCTGCCCACGGCTGCCCAAAACGGAAGCACACACCAACATACGTCATCAGTGTCGGAAAAGTGGCCCGTTTCTCCATTTTTCTGAACTTGGAAGTTTTGTTCCATGAAACCTTTGACTGTAAATAATGATTTGTGTTAAGTCTGTGGGTGCAAATGGCTGACGAGCATAACAAATGGCAGGAGAAGATATACACAAATGAACATACATTATTATTTATGGCCCAAACTGACCCAGAAAACTATTATGACCTAAACTGTATTTTGACATTTGTGGTGCATAAAAATCGTACAAAAAAACGAGTTTTTTTTGTTGATGAAACAAGCTTGTAAACAAACTGAATTGGGCAATTGTCCAAATCACCGCCAAAATTTTATTTGACAGCCAGCGCAGAGCATTTCTTATGTCAAAAGCTGGTATACTCATTACAAAATTTGTTCCGCCGCTGGCGAAAAAATTGTTCCGCGAACTTAGATCGTGGAACCACTTTGCTGACACTGTACGTCATCGCAGGCCATTACTACTTGAACACAAATGCTGTCTTGCTACGATAAATTTGCTCCTACAGAAAGCCTGGCATATGGTACCTAATACCAACATAAACAGTACACTGAAACTATCGCAGACTTACTACATATCCATCTTCGCTTCTTCAAGCTTTCCGCTTGGAGATCGTTGGTTGTTATCGACGCTTCACGTTTGGAAATTGCCGCCTGCGCCAATTTGTGTTATCTGCTGCCCGGCTGACGCGATTTTCCGGCAGCGACAGCAGGAGGCAGCAGAGGTATGACGTCATACACCGTGCCCCTCCCCACATCCCATTCCCCCACTGGTCTACGCTGATTGGTCGATACGTTTTGACAGCAGTAGGCAGCAGCAGTCGCCCGTCAGCAGGCGTCGTGAACATGGCTCATGTTCCACAGCGCGTGGTGCTGCCACCTACCGAGTATAACGCTCTGCCACCTACCGGCGATGCCGACCGTGTCGCCTGGGCTGAGGGCGACCTCAGATCCATCTGCCGGTTGGTGGGCGAAGCGGGCCGTCTGCTCGTGCGCAGACTGACCGCCGTAGTAGTAAATGTCGTCCAGCGAGGTGAACCTGTCAGCCGCGTCCACGTGCATGGTTTGCATCAGCTCGTAGGCCACGCGACATACCTGGGGAGCAGAGCAGTGAGCAACGGGTCAAGGAGTTTCTGCAGGTGGAGCATGGGTCCAGTGGGCCACAACCCCCGGATCACCCCCCCCCCCCATGGCCCATGGAGGACCTACCAAGCCTCCATGGGCCCCCACCACCACCACCACCACCACCACCACCACCACCACCACCACCACCACCACCACCACCACCACCACCACCACCACCACCACCACCACCACCACCACCACCACCACCACCACCACCACCACCACCACCACCACCACCACCACCACCACCACCACCACCACCACCACCACCACCACCACCACCACCACCACCACCACCACCACCACCACCACCACCACCACCACCACCACCACCACCACCACCACCACCACCACCACCACCACCACCACCACCACCACCACCACCACCACCACCACCACCACCACCACCACCACCACCACCACCACCACCACCACCACCACCACCACCACCACCACCACCACCACCACCACCACCACCACCACCACCACCACCACCACCACCACCACCACCACCACCACCACCACCACCACCACCACCACCACCACCACCACCACCACCACCACCACCACCACCACCACCACCACCACCACCACCACCACCACCACCACCACCACCACCACCACCACCACCACCAATAGTAGGCTCCTGTGGCCATGGGGCGCAGACCAGGCAGTATGCGTCTTACACGATAGAGAGCATGCGTAGCACGCAGTGCGCGCCTCACCTGTGAGGAGAAGGTGCACACCAGGTGGTCGGTGAGCGACAGCGCGTGGATGTCCGTGATGACACCCCGCAAGGAGGCGTCCGTGTAGCGCGAGGACACGGCTGCCGTCTTGGAGACGCTCGGGTCGCCCAGGAACGTGTACTCGGGGTACCTGAACAGGTACAGGACGCGTCAGCGGGAGGGGCGGGAGGACACGGCTGCCCAGGAACGCGTACTCCGGGTACCTGAGCAGGTACAGGACGCGTCAGCGGGAGGGGCGGGAGGACACGGCTGCCCAGGAACGCGTACTCCGGGTACCTGAGCAGGTACAGGACGCGTCAGCGGGAGGGGCGGGAGGACACGGCCGCCCAGGAACGCGTACTCCGGGTACCTGAGCAGGTACAGGACGCGTCAGCGGGAGGGGCGGGAGGACACGGCCGCCCAGGAACGCGTACTCCGGGTACCTGAGCAGGTACAGGACGCGTCAGCGGGAGGGGCGGGAGGACACGGCTGCCCAGGAACGCGTACTCCGGGTACCTGAGCAGGTACAGGACGCGTCAGCGGGAGGGGCGGGAGGACACGGCTGCCCAGGAACGCGTACTCCGGGTACCTGAGCAGGTACAGGACGCGTCAGCGGGAGGGGCGGGAGGACACGGCCGCCCAGGAACGCGTACTCCGGGTACCTGAGCAGGTACAGGACGCGTCAGCGGGAGGGGCGGGAGGACACGGCCGCCCAGGAACGCGTACTCCGGGTACCTGAGCAGGTACAGGACGCGTCAGCGGGAGGGGCGGGAGGACACGGCCGCCCAGGAACGCGTACTCCGGGTACCTGAGCAGGTACAGGACGCGTCAGCGGGAGGGGCGGGAGGACACGGCTGCCCAGGAACGCGTACTCCGGGTACCTGAGCAGGTACAGGACGCGTCAGCGGGAGGGGCGGGAGGACACGGCCGCCCAGGAACGCGTACTCCGGGTACCTGAGCAGGTACAGGACGCGTCAGCGGGAGGGGCGGGAGGACACGGCTGCCCAGGAACGCGTACTCCGGGTACCTGAGCAGGTACAGGACGCGTCAGCGGGAGGGGCGGGAGGACACGGCTGCCCAGGAACGCGTACTCCGGGTACCTGAGCAGGTACAGGACGCGTCAGCGGGAGGGGCGGGAGGACACGGCCGCCCAGGAACGCGTACTCCGGGTACCTGAGCAGGTACAGGACGCGTCAGCGGGAGGGGCGGGAGGACACGGCCGCCCAGGAACGCGTACTCCGGGTACCTGAGCAGGTACAGGACGCGTCAGCGGGAGGGGCGGGAGGACACGGCCGCCCAGGAACGCGTACTCTGGGTACCTGAGCAGGTACAGGACGCGTCAGCGGGAGGGGCGGGAGGACACGGCCGCCCAGGAACGCGTACTCCGGGTACCTGAGCAGGTACAGGACGCGTCAGCGGGAGGGGCGGGAGGACACGGCTGCCCAGGAACGCGTACTCCGGGTACCTGAGCAGGTACAGGACGCGTCAGCGGGAGGGGCGGGAGGACACGGCCGCCCAGGAACGCGTACTCCGGGTACCTGAGCAGGTACAGGACGCGTCAGCGGGAGGGGCGGGAGGACACGGCCGCCCAGGCTATGATGTTTGTCGAATGCAAACATTTGTAGTCTTGTAATGTTGAAAAAAGTGTTTAACGCCGGGAGGTAGGATGCAGATCACATATTTAAATAATAAACAACATTGACGTTAGTTGTCGTCAATAAATCATCAAGCACAGGTTGACACAAAACAAAATCCTTTGCCGAACTATGTAAACTATGTAAAAATCCCTTGCCTTGTCGAACTATGTAACTGTACCAGCTATGCCCGCCGTGACGTTTAAACTTAACTATGTTTTGACGAGTACCGACAATTATAGCTCACACCCCTTCCGCTAATCCAAGTAAAAATCAAAACCAGCACTAACCCCTTCACCCTACAATCACTTCACAACTCTTCCTGAACGGCTAAAACACTCCGCTACGTGCAAACGATCGGACATAGCTACAATAATCACCGCCGAAGCAACAGAGAGCACCTATGCAACACACAACCCCCCACAGCTGACCCAACAGGCGCACCGGGCACCAACGTCGCTGTTGACTTTTGGTTTGTCAGATTGATTGCCTTGGTTTGTTTGTTTGTCTGTCAGACTGACTTTTTGACGGCGTCCTGGAAGACGGAGGGATCGTCGGAGGCCAGGTAGACGCAGCGCGGCTTTCCGCCCGTGCCCTGCGCCATCTCGCGCCGATCGTAAAACTCGTGCACGTGCCGCATATACTCGTCGATCGAGTGGAACGCTGCCTCGGTGCCCACCTTGTCTGTCCGCCGCACGTGCATTCTGAGGGGGTAGGGGGGGGGGGGGGGTCCGGCAGAGCGGGGTAGTCACAAGGCAACAGGGGGAAGACACACAGGGGAAGAGCATACACATTACATGCAGACTGGTAATTTATTCGACACTGATTGAATCGATTGGAATCGTTCAATCAAAATTCATTGAATCAAAACATAATTGATTCACTACCAGATATTTTGATTCATGAATCGTGATTGAATCAAAAGCCGCATCAAATCAAGGGTGATTGAATCAAAAGATTGAACGATTCAAGTACACTGGTAAATTGTGCAAATACATGCAGTCTCAGTGGCTACATTCATTTATATTGAAATACTATTGCTGTAACAATGTTTTAATGATCATATATGTGCATGTTTCCCTTTGTATTGATGTGACATAAATTAACCTCATATATTCAAATGTTGAATCAAACGTGAATCGATTAATTTTTTTTTGATTCTTTGAATCTGAAGCAATCAATTCTCAAAATTGTATCTGTGAATCGAACGGTGATGGAATCATTCAGATTCCAAAATGAATCATGATTGAATCGTTCCAAAAAAAAGTTGAATCAATAACCAGGCTGTACACAAGTCGTGTTGTCAACGAACAATACGTGGCGTATACAAGTCGTGTCGTCGCATTTCGTGTTTAGCGATATTTTGTTGTTGTTGTTGAAATTATTACCAAGTATAAGCTTCAATTAGTATATTGTTTAAGTCTAAGTAACGACAAGCCAAATGTAGACGGTAGCATGTTCTGAAACCACTATAAGGCGCTGTCAAAATAACCTCACAGCCCATACAAACATCACAGCTCTCAAATAACGACACCAGTATACCTATATGTAGTCCTAACACACTAGAGTCCCAACAGCAACTGAACTGGACCAACCTACCCCAGATCGCACCCAGATCGAATGAAGCCACTGAGACTGCATGTATTTGCACAATTTACCAGTGTACTTGAATCGTTAAAACTTTTGATTCAATCATCCTTGATTTGATGCGGCTTTTGATTCAATCACGATTCATGAATCAAAATATCTGGTAGTGAATCAATTATGTTTTGATTCAATGAATTTTGATTGAACGATTCCAATCGATTCAATCAGTGTCGAATCACACCACGACATTCCCAGACCACACCCAGCCGCCTCGTGACAAATCCTCCCCCCTCCTCCACCTGAGCGACCCCCTCCACAACCCCCTCCACCCGAGCGACCCCCTCCACCCGAGCGACCCCCTCCACCCGAGCGACCCCCTCCCCCGAGCGACCCCCTCCACCCGAGCGACACCCTCCACCCGAGCGACACCCTCCACCCGAGCGACACCCTCCACTCGAGCGACACCCTCCACCCGAGCGACCCCCTCCCCCGAGCGACCCCCTCCACCCGAGCGACACCCTCCACCCGAGCGACACCCTCCCCCGAGCGACACCCTCCACCTGAGCGCCTGAGCGACCCCCTCCCCCGAGCGACCCCCTCCACCCGAGCGACACCCTCCACCCGGGCGACACCCTCCACCCGAGCGACACCCTCCACCCGAGCGACACCCTCCACCCGAGCGACACCCTCCACCCGAGCGACACCCTCCACCCGAGCGACACCCTCCACCCGAGCGACACCCTCCACCCGAGCGACACCCTCCACCCGAGCGACACCCTCCACCCGAGCGACCCCCTCCCCCGAGCGACCCCCTCCACCCGAGCGACATCCTCCACCCGGGCGACACCCTCCACCCGGGCGACACCCTCCACCCGGGCGACACCCTCCACCCGGGCGACACCCTCCACCCGAGCGACACCCCTCCCCCGAGCGACCCCCTCCACCCGAGCGACACCCTCCACCCGAGCGACCCCCTCCACCCGAGCGACACCCTCCACCCGAGCGACACCCTCCCCCGAGCGACACCCTCCACCCGAGCGACCCCCTCCCCCGAGCGACCCCCTCCACCCGAGCGACACCCTCCACCCGGGCGACACCCTCCACCCGGGCGACACCCTCCACCCGGGCGACACCCTCCACCCGGGCGACACCCTCCACCCGAGCGACACCCTCCCCCGAGCGACCCCCTCCACCCGAGCGACACCCTCCACCCGAGCGACACCCTCCACCCGAGCGACACCCTCCACCCGAGCGACACCCTCCACCCGAGCGACACCCTCCACCCGAGCGACACCCTCCACCCGAGCGACACCCTCCACCCGAGCGACACCCTCCCCCGAGCGACCCCCTCCACCCGAGCGACACCCTCCCCCGAGCGAACCCCTCCACCCGAGCGACACCCTCCACCCGAGCGACACCCTCCACCCGAGCGACACCCTCCACCCGAGCGACACCCTCCACCCGAGCGACACCCTCCACCCGAGCGACACCCTCCACCCGAGCGACACCCTCCACCCGAGCGACACCCTCCACCCGAGCGACCCCCTCCACCCGAGCGACCCCCTCCACCCGAGCGACCCCCTCCACCCGAGCGACACCCTCCCCCGAGCGACCCCCTCCACCCGAGCGACCCCCTCCACCCGAGCGACACCCTCCACCCGAGCGACACCCTCCACCCGAGCGACACCCTCCACCCGAGCGACACCCTCCACCCGAGCGACACCCTCCACCCGAGCGACACCCTCCACCCGAGCGACACCCTCCACCCGAGCGACACCCTCCACCTGAGCGACCCCCCTCCACCCGAGCGACACCCTCCCCCGAGCGACACCCTCCACCTGAGCGCCTGAGCGACCCCCTCCACCCGAGCGACACCCTCCACCCGGGCGACACCCTCCACCCGGGCGACACCCTCCACCCGAGCGACACCCTCCCCCGAGCGACCCCCTCCACCCGAGCGACACCCTCCACCCGAGCGACACCCTCCACCCGAGCGACACCCTCCACCCGAGCTACCCCCTCCACCCGAGCTACCCCCTCCACCCGAGCGACACCCTCCCCCGAGCGACCCCCTCCACCCGAGCGACCCCCTCCCCCGAGCGACACCCTCCACCTGAGCGACACCCTCCACCCGAGCGACACCCTCCCCCGAGCGACCCCCTCCCCCGAGCGACCCCCTCCACCCGAGCGACACCCTCCACCCGAGCGACACCCTCCACCCGAGCGACACCCTCCACCCGAGCGACACCCTCCACCCGAGCGACACCCTCCACCCGAGCGACACCCTCCACCCGTCCGACACCCTCCACCCGAGCGACTCCCTCCATCCGAGAGACACCCTCCACCTGAGCGCCTGAGCGACCCCCTCCCCCGAGCGACCCCCTCCACCCGAGCGACCCCCTCCACCCGAGCGACACCCTCCCCCGAGCGACCCCCTCCACCCGAGCGACCCCCTCCACCCGAGCGACACCCTCCCCCGAGCGACCCCCTCCACCCGAGCGACCCCCTCCACCCGAGCGACACCCTCCACCCGAGCGACACCCTCCACCTACCCAACGCAGGGGTTGCGCAGCTGGACCCTTTTCACGAACGCGTCCAGATCATTCTGCAGGTGCTGCTGCGGCCGCATCAGGTAGCGGACGAACTGAGCAATGAACCATACACTGGGGTCTCCGTGCAAACGCGTCAGCCGGTCAGCCAGGTCGGCCGGGATCGCCAGAGGCAGGTACGCAGGCCGTGGGCTCACCACATCAATTATAGGCAGCGTCACAACCTGGGTGTCCTCCGTGCCTGGTGGGGGCCAAACGAATGGAGGTAAGTAGTTAATGGGGTAAGCACAGACGGTGGTAAGCACTGACGGTGGTAAGTACAGACGGTGGTAAGCACAGACGGTGGTAAGCACGGACGGTGGTAAGCACAGACGGTGGTAAGTACAGACGGTGGTAAGCACAGACGGTGGTAAGCACTGACGGTGGTAAGCACAGACGGTGGTAAGCACAGACGGTGGTAAGCACTGACGGTGGTAAGCACAGACGGTGGTAAATACAGACGGTGGTAAGCACAGACGGTGGTAAGTACAGACGGTGGTAAGCACGGAACAGTGACACAACAAAGCTGTACCTGACTGACTGACTGACTGACTGACTGACTGACTGACTGACTGACTGACTGACTGACTGACTGTCTGACTGTCTGACTGTCTGACTGTCTGACTGTCTGACTGTCTGACTGTCTGACTGTCTGACTGTCTGACTGTCTGACTGTCTGACTGTCTGACTGTCTGACTGTCTGACTGTCTGACTGTCTGACTGTCTGACTGTCTGACTGTCTGACTGTCTGACTGTCTGACTGTCTGACTGTCTGACTGTCTGACTGTCTGACTGTCTGACTGTCTGACTGTCTGACTGTCTGACTGTCTGACTGTCTGACTGTCTGACTGTCTGACTGTCTGACTGTCTGACTGACTGACTGACTGACTGACTGACTGACTGACTGACTGACTGACTGACTGACTGACTGACTGACTGACTGACTGACTGACTGACTGACTGACTGACTGACTGACTGACTGACTGACTGACTGACTGTCTGACTGTCTGACTGTCTGACTGTCTGACTGTCTGACTGTCTGACTGTCTGACTGTCTGACTGTCTGACTGTCTGACTGTCTGTCTGTCTGACTGACTGACTGACTGACTGACTGACTGACTGACTGACTGACTGACTGACTGACTGACTGACTGACTGACTGACTGTCTGACTGTCTGTCTGACTGTCTGACTGACTGACTGACTGACTGACTGACTGACTGACTGACTGACTGACTGACTGACTGACTGACTGACTGACTGACTGACTGACTGTCTGTCTGACTGACTGACTGACTGACTGTCTGACTGACTGACTGACTGACTGACTGACTGACTGACTGACTGACTGACTGACTGACTGACTGACTGACTGTCTGACTGTCTGACTGTCTGACTGTCTGACTGTCTGACTGTCTGACTGTCTGACTGTCTGACTGTCTGACTGTCTGACTGTCTGACTGTCTGACTGTCTGACTGTCTGACTGTCTGACTGTCTGACTGTCTGACTGTCTGACTGTCTGACTGTCTGACTGTCTGACTGTCTGACTGTCTGACTGTCTGACTGTCTGACTGTCTGACTGTCTGACTGTCTGACTGTCTGACTGTCTGACTGGCTGTCTGACTGGCTGTCTGACTGTCTGACTGTCATACTGACTGTCATACTGACTGTCATACTGACTGTCATACTGACTGTCATACTGACTGTCATACTAACTGTCATACTGACTGTCATACTGACTGTCATACTGACTGTCATACTGACTGTCATACTGACTGTCATACTGACTATCATACTGACTGTCATACTGACTGTCATACTGACTGTCATACTGACTGTCATACTGACTGTCATACTGACTGTCATACTGACTGTCATACTGACTGTCATACTGACTGTCATACTGACTGTCATACTGACTGTCATACTGACTGTCATACTGACTGTCATACTGACTGTCATACTGACTGTCATACTGACTGTCATACTGACTGTCATACTGACTGTCTGACTGTCATACTGACTGTCATACTGACTGTCATACTGACTGTCATACTGACTGTCATACTGACTGTCATACTGACTGTCATACTGACTGTCATACTGACTGTCATACTGACTGTCATACTGACTGTCATACTGACTGTCATACTGACTGTCATACTGACTGTCATACTGACTGTCATACTGACTGTCATACTGACTGTCATACTGACTGTCATACTGACTGTCATACTGACTGTCATACTGACTGTCATACTGACTGTCATACTGACTGTCATACTGACTGTCATACTGACTGTCATACTGACTG
Source organism: Chirona hameri (assembly GCA_036785665.1). Lineage (NCBI taxonomy): Eukaryota > Metazoa > Arthropoda > Thecostraca > Balanomorpha > Balanidae > Chirona > Chirona hameri. The sequence continues at coordinate 12,047 of JAXIVJ010013514.1, read as the reverse complement.
TCATACTGACTGTCATACTGACTGTCATACTGACTGTCATACTGACTGTCATACTGACTGTCATACTGACTGTCATACTGACTGTCATACTGACTGTCATACTGACTGTCGTACTGACTGTCGTACTGACTGTCGTACTGACTGTCATACTGACTGTCATACTGACTGTCATACTGACTGTCATACTGACTGTCATACTGACTGTCATACTGACTGTCATACTGACTGTCATACTGACTGTCATACTGACTGTCATACTGACTGTCATACTGACTGTCATACTGACTGTCATACTGACTGTCATACTGACTGTCATACTGACTGTCATACTGACTGTCATACTGACTGTCATACTGACTGTCATACTGACTGTCATACTGACTGTCATACTGACTGTCATACTGACTGTCATACTGACTGTCATACTGACTGTCATACTGACTGTCATACTGACTGTCATACTGACTGTCATACTGACTGTCATACTGACTGTCATACTGACTGTCATACTGACTGTCATACTGACTGTCATACTGACTGTCATACTGACTGTCATACTGACTGTCATACTGACTGTCATACTGACTGTCATACTGACTGTCATACTGACTGTCATACTGATACTGACTGTCATACTGACTGTCATACTGACTGTCATACTGACTGTCATACTGACTGTCATACTGACTGTCATACTGACTGTCATACTGACTGTCATACTGACTGTCATACTGACTGTCATACTGACTGTCACACTGACTGTCATACTGACTGTCATACTGACTGTCATACTGACTGTCATACTGACTGTCATACTGACTGTCATACTGACTGTCAGACTGACTGTCAGACTGACTGTCAGACTGACTGTCATACTGACTGTCATACTGACTGACTGACTGACTGACTGACTGACTGACTGACTGACTGACTGACTGACTGACTGACTGACTGACTGACTGACTGACTGACTGACTGACTGAGACTGACTGACTGACTGACTGACTGACTGACTGACTGACTGACTGACTGACTGACTGACTGACTGACTGACTGACTGACTGACTGACTGACTGACTGACTGACTGACTGACTGACTGACTGACTGACTGACTGTCAGACTGACTGTCTGACTGTCTGTCTGTCTGTCTGTCTGTCTGTCTGTCTGTCTGTCTGTCTGTATGTCTGTCTGACTGACTGACTGACTGACTGACTGACTGACTGACTGACTGACTGACTGACTGACTGACTGACTGACTGACTGACTGACTGACTGACTGACTGACTGACTGACTGACTGACTGACTGACTGACTGACTGACTGACTGACTGACTGGTACCACCACCGCTGAACGGACATGATGGCTAGTGAGTTATCTCATCACAGCACAGCGCCACAGCACAGGACGGCCAGAACAACACGGCACATGACCAGCCTCCACTCAGCAAGACAGCTCTCAGCCAAACCGACGCACGCACAACACAACGCGCTGCAAATGTATTCCTATGCAGACCTATCCATGGCGTTCTATTTAGACGTGGGACCTGATCTAGCACAGCGGAACAGAGTGCGAGGGACGTGGCGAGCTAGGCGACAAACGTGCCATCGGACTCACAGCTCCGACCCTGACCACAACACCACACGGAGACTTGGCGTGTCGCAGCTCCATCTTGGGACAGACAGGGGCTTCACGGAGACCGAGGTACCGCGGTACCGCGGGGGGCGACTCAGAGACAATGACTCACAGACCGGGGGGTGCAGACAGAGGGCCCGCGGGGGGGGGGGGGGGCGAGCTGACAATCACTCACAGACCGGGGGTGCAGACAAGAGGGCCCGCGGGGGGGGGGGGGGGCGAGCTGACAATCACTCACAGACCGGGGGGTACAGACAGAGGGCCCGCGGGGGGCGAGCTAACAATCACTCACAGACCGTGGGGGGGGGGGGGGGGTGCAGACAGAGGGCCTGCGGGGGGGGGGGCGAACTGACACTCAGTCACGGACCGGGGGGTGCAGACAGAGGGCCCGCGGGGGGGGGGCGAACTGACAATCACTCACAGACCGGGGGGTGCAGACAGAGGGCCCGCGGGGGGGGGGGGCGAACTGACAATCACGCAGAGACCGGGGGGGGGGGGGCGAACGGACAATCAGTCACAGACCGGGGGTGCAGACAGAGGGCCCGCGGGGGCGAACTGACAATGACTCACAGACCGGGGGGGCAGACAGAGGGCCCGCGGGGGCGAACTGACAATCACTCACAGACCGGGGGGGGGGGGTGCAGGCAGAGGGCCCGCCCTGGGATGGAGGGGCCGTACCAAGGACATGTCAGACCGGGGGGTGGGGGTGCAGGCAGAGGGCCCGCCCTGGGATGGAGGGGCCGTACCAAGGACGTGTCAGATCGGGGTGGGGTGTGGGGGTGTGGGGATGCAGGCAGAGGGCCCGCCCTGGGATGGAGGGGCCGTACCAAGGACGTGTCAGACCGGGGGGTGGGGGTGCAGGCAGAGGGCCCGACCTGGGATGGAGGGGCCGTACCAAGGACGTGTCAGATCGGGGTGGGGGTGCAGGCAGAGGGCCCGCCCCTGGGATGGAAGGGTCCGTACCAAGGACGTGTCAGATCGGGGTGGGGTGTGTGTGGGTGTGTGGGGGTGCAGGCAGAGGGCCCGCCCTGGGATGGAGGGTCCGTACCAAGGACGTGTCAGATCGGGGTGGGGTGTGTGGGGTGTGTGGGGGTGCAGGCAGAGGGCCCGCCCTGGGATGGAGGGGCCGTACCAAGGACGTGTCAGATCGGGGTGGGGTGTGTGGGGTGTGTGGGGGTGCAGGCAGAGGGCCCGCCCTGGGATGGAGGGGCCGTACCAAGGACGTGTCAGATCGGGGTGGGGTGTGTGGGGTGTGTGTGGGTGCAGGCAGAGGGCCCGCCCTGGGATGGAGGGGCCGTACCAAGGACGTGTCATATCGGGGTGTCAGGAGTCAGGAGACGGTACAGGTGGAGGCGGGCGGATCCAGTGATCGCCGGGTGCAGTCCGTGTCAATCTGAAGAAAATGGAAAAGGACACGATCAGGATAGTTGGATGTGAGCCACGGGTCAAGTCAACAACACAGCAAAACGCACACTTCAAACTGATCTTATGCACAAAAAGCCGACTAGAAATAAAGTGTTAACGTGAAATATGACGACTACGCCAAAGCCAAATAGAACTTCTTTACCCGCCAACAGCATAAAAAGCGTTCACATCCGGCACTGGCCGGAGCCCATCCTGGGGATCACCGACCGGTCTTGACTTTGACTAAACAAATACGTTTTAACCCTCGCCCTACCTAACCCTCGCCCTCGCCCTTTAACCCTCGCCCCATTTCTCACCTTCGCCCTACGGCGGGGGGGGGGGGTGACAGCCACCCGCCCCCCTGTTAACTTCCAAACCAAGCAACATAGAGCAATGCGGTAAGAACCAGCATGTTACCTGTCATGACAGGAATCTAACAGTATGCAATTTTTAGGTTCCAGGTCAACGGGTGACCTTCCAGGTCAAGTGAATGACCTAAGATTGACCACGTCCAAAAATAGCGATTTTGCTCTGTCCGTCGTAATTACCAAAGTTATGAGTATACAACGACGTGGTTAGCATCAAAATGTTGGTCGTTGTATTAGCTATAGGGCAATATATCGATTTCTCGGTCTGAGCCAGTTAATGACCTCTTAGGTCACTGAAATCGTCACTATAGTTGAAAATTTATATGCGTTTTGCATTACAGCACATGTACAGGACTCCTGAAAGGACTCCTGAATAACTTCGGAACGGAGAGAGATAGAGAGACACCGTAAACAGTAACGTGTTGCCTGTCATAAGGAGACTTCAAAAACATCCCATTTTGAGTATCTAGGTGAACTGGTGACCTTTGGGCTCAGGTCAATGGCCCTTTGGGATCTGACATAACCTTGACGAAAAGGTCACGATATAATAGTCGTATACACTTTAAATGTTAATAGGATACGTATAATTGTTGTAAACTAAGCTAACTGAAAATTTCAGCAAGATGGGTTAACCCTCGCCCGGGTAGGGCAAAATCACTACGTGTTCGGGTAGGGGAGGGGGGGGGGGGGTGTTACGACCCCCCCCCCCTTAGCGTTTCGCGCCTAATTGAGCTAGAGCTTAGAGACAAAGACGAGCGTGTTGCTTGTGATGAGAGTAAGCCACTGATACCCGATTTTAAGGTCATGGGTCATTAGGTGACCTCTGAGGTCATGTCAATGGCCCAAAAGTCATCAAAATTGTAAATGCGTATAAATATAATTTTATCGAGCTAGAATCGTGAATGAGCATATCATAATGCTTAATGGATGCCAAATTCGTAATCAGCGTCACAAAATGTCCTAAAAACTGACAAATTCCAAAAAGGTCATGTTAGGTCATTTGAGGTCAGTGACCTCGGTTGACCTGTGGAAGCGCATGACCCAGTGGAACATATAATTATGTAAAATGGATCCCAAATTTGAAAACAGCGTCACAAAATGTCATAGAAACCGCCAGAAGCCCAAAAAAGTCATCTACGGCCATCGGAGGTCAATGACCTCAGTTGACCTATGAAAAGGTCAATCGAGGTCACAATCTCAGTGGAAATCACAACTGTCACCTGGAAACACCTATACATATGCTCATGAACAACAAACACTCGGAAACTGCACAAGTTACAAGCATCGATACTGCGAGACGCCTGTTGCGCCTGACATGACCTTGAGAAACAGGTTTATAGGTCACAGGTCATGTGGATTAGAAATGCAAAATTTTCAGAGTATGTGGGAATTTTTCTTTCAAAAGTAGGGTACTGAAAGTTCCATCGAAATCGGTTGGAAACTACGCGAGTTATTCCAGAAAAACCGAGGGGGTGGCATCCACCCCCTACCCGGGCGAGGGTTAAAGGAACAAACAAACCACAGCCTACGACCCACCGCTTTTGAGTTAGAGGGGGACGTTTTGTCCACGTCGCGCAGCTGAAATTCTTGGACGCGTAGCAAGGATAATAACGATGATTTGGGGCTCAGAGGTGCTCAGGGGTCCTTAGGAGTGCTTAGGGGTGCTTATGGGTGCTTATGGGTGATTAGGGGTGCTTAGGGGTGCTTAGGGGTGCTGACACGTGTCGCCTGTGCTCTGACTTGCCTGGCCAGGCCGCTTTGGAGCGTCCGCCGCCGTCCTGACATGTGGTACTGAGCGGCTGGAACACCTGCTCCCAGCCGGCCCGGTTGTAGCGCCAGTTGCGCGAATTGAGCACCAGGGTGCGACCCGTGCCGTACGCCACCGTTAGACAGTAGACTACGTGGTGCAGCTGACAGCCGAACCCGCAGACCTGCAGGGGACAGACAGACAGACAGACAGACACAGACAGACACAGACAGACACAGACAGACACAGACAGACACAGACAGACACAGACAGACACAGACAGACACAGACAGACAGACACAGACAGACAGACACAGACAGACAGACACAGACAGACAGACACAGAACAGACAGACACAGAACAGACAGACACAGACAGACAGACACAGACAGACAGACACAGACAGACAGACACAGACAGACAGACACAGACAGACAGACACAGACAGACAGACACAGACAGACAGACACAGACAGACAGACACAGACAGACAGACACAGACAGACAGACACAGACAGACAGACACAGACAGACAGACACAGACAGACAGACACAGACAGACAGACACAGACAGACAGACACAGACAGACAGACACAGACAGACAGACACAGACAGACAGACACAGACAGACAGACACAGACAGACAGACACAGACAGACAGACACAGACAGACAGACACAGACAGACAGACACAGACAGACAGACACAGACAGACAGACACAGACAGACAGACACAGACAGACAGACACAGACAGACAGACACAGACAGACAGACACAGACAGACAGACACAGACAGACACAGACAGACACAGACAGACAGACAGACACAGACAGACAGACACAGACAGACAGACACAGACAGACAGACAGACACAGACAGACAGACACAGACACAGACAGACAGACACAGACAGACAGACACAGACAGACAGACACAGACAGACAGACACAGACAGACAGACACAGACAGACAGACACAGACAGACAGACACAGACAGACAGACACAGACAGACAGACACAGACAGACAGACACAGACAGACAGACACAGACAGACAGACACAGACAGACAGACACAGACAGACAGACACAGACAGACAGACACAGACAGACAGACACAGACAGACAGACACAGACAGACAGACACATACAGACAGACACAGACAGACAGACACAGACAGACAGACACAGACAGACAGACACAGACAGACAGACACAGACAGACAGACAGACAGACACAGACAGACAGACAGACAGACACAGACAGACAGACAGACACAGACAGACAGACAGACACAGACAGACAGACACAGACAGACAGACACAGACAGACAGACACAGACAGACAGACACAGACAGACAGACAGACACAGACAGACAGACAGACACAGACAGACAGACAGACACAGACAGACAGACAGACACAGACAGACAGACAGACACAGACAGACAGACAGACACAGACAGACAGACACAGACAGACAGACACAGACAGACAGACACAGACAGACAGACACAGACAGACAGACACAGACAGACAGACACAGACAGACAGACACAGACAGACAGACACAGACAGACAGACACAGACAGACAGACACAGACAGACAGACACAGACAGACAGACACAGACAGACAGACACCGACAGACAGACACAGACAGACACAGACAGACAGACACAGACAGACACAGACAGACAGACAGACACAGACAGACAGACAGACACAGACAGACAGACAGACACAGACAGACAGACACAGACAGACAGACACAGACAGACAGACAGACAGACAGACAGACAGACACACAGACAGACACAGACAGACAGACCCAGACAGACAGACACAGACAGACAGACACAGACAGACAGACACATACAGACAGACACATACAGACAGACACAGACAGACAGACACAGACAGACAGACACAGACAGACAGACACAGACAGACAGACACAGACAGACAGACACAGACAGACAGACACAGACAGACAGACACAGACAGACAGACACAGACAGACAGACACAGACAGACAGACACAGACAGACAGACACAGACAGACAGACACAGACAGACAGACACAGACAGACAGACACAGACAGACAGACACAGACAGACAGACACAGACAGACAGACACAGACAGACAGACACAGACAGACAGACACAGACAGACAGACACAGACAGACAGACACAGACAGAGACAGACAGAGACAGACAGAGACAGACAGAGACAGACAGACAGAGACAGACAGAGACAGACAGAGACAGACAGACAGAGACAGACAGAGACAGACAGAGACAGACAGAGACAGACAGACAGAGACAGACAGAGACAGACAGAGACAGACAGAGACAGACAGAGACAGACAGAGACAGACAGAGACAGACAGAGACAGACAGAGACAGACAGAGACAGACAGAGACAGACAGAGACAGACAGAGACAGACAGAGACAGACAGAGACAGACAGAGACAGACAGAGACAGACAGAGACAGACAGAGACAGACAGAGACAGACAGAGACAGACAGAGACAGACAGAGACAGACAGAGACAGACAGAGACAGACAGAGACAGACAGAGACAGACAGAGACAGACAGAGACAGACAGAGACAGACAGAGACAGACAGAGACAGACAGAGACAGACAGAGACAGACAGAGACAGACAGAGACAGACAGAGACAGACAGAGACAGACAGAGACAGACAGAGACAGACAGAGACAGACAGAGACAGACAGAGACAGACAGAGACAGACAGAGACAGACAGAGACAGACAGAGACAGACAGAGACAGACAGAGACAGACAGAGACAGACAGAGACAGACAGAGACAGACAGAGACAGACAGAGACAGACAGAGACAGACAGAGACAGACAGAGACAGACAGAGACAGACAGAGACAGACAGAGACAGACAGAGACAGACAGAGACAGACAGAGACAGACAGAGACAGACAGAGACAGACAGAGACAGACAGAGACAGACAGAGACAGACAGAGACAGACAGAGACAGACAGAGACAGACAGAGACAGACAGAGACAGACAGAGACAGACAGAGACAGACAGAGACAGACAGAGACAGACAGAGACAGACAGAGACAGACAGAGACAGACAGAGACAGACAGAGACAGACAGAGACAGACAGAGACAGACAGAGACAGACAGAGACAGACAGAGACAGACAGAGACAGACAGAGACAGACAGAGACAGACAGAGACAGACAGAGACAGACAGAGACAGACAGAGACAGACAGAGACAGACAGAGACAGACAGAGACAGACAGAGACAGACAGAGACAGACAGAGACAGACAGAGACAGACAGAGACAGACAGAGACAGACAGAGACAGACAGAGACAGACAGAGACAGACAGAGACAGACAGAGACAGACAGAGACAGACAGAGACAGACAGAGACAGACAGAGACAGACAGAGACAGACAGAGACAGACAGAGACAGACAGAGACAGACAGAGACAGACAGAGACAGACAGAGACAGACAGAGACAGACAGAGACAGACAGAGACAGACAGAGACAGACAGAGACAGACAGAGACAGACAGAGACAGACAGAGACAGACAGAGACAGACAGAGACAGACAGAGACAGACAGAGACAGACAGAGACAGACAGAGACAGACAGAGACAGACAGAGACAGACAGAGACAGACAGAGACAGACAGAGACAGACAGAGACAGACAGAGACAGACAGAGACAGACAGAGACAGACAGAGACAGACAGAGACAGACAGAGACAGACAGAGACAGACAGAGACAGACAGAGACAGACAGAGACAGACAGAGACAGACAGAGACAGACAGAGACAGACAGAGACAGACAGAGACAGACAGAGACAGACAGAGACAGACAGAGACAGACAGAGACAGACAGAGACAGACAGAGACAGACAGAGACAGACAGAGACAGACAGAGACAGACAGAGACAGACAGAGACAGACAGAGACAGACAGAGACAGACAGAGACAGACAGAGACAGACAGAGACAGACAGAGACAGACAGAGACAGACAGAGACAGACAGAGACAGACAGAGACAGACAGAGACAGACAGAGACAGACAGAGACAGACAGAGACAGACAGAGACAGACAGAGACAGACAGAGACAGACAGAGACAGACAGAGACAGACAGAGACAGACAGAGACAGACAGAGACAGACAGAGACAGACAGAGACAGACAGAGACAGACAGAGACAGACAGAGACAGACAGAGACAGACAGAGACAGACAGAGACAGACAGAGACAGACAGAGACAGACAGAGACAGACAGAGACAGACAGAGACAGACAGAGACAGACAGAGACAGACAGAGACAGACAGAGACAGACAGAGACAGACAGAGACAGACAGAGACAGACAGAGACAGACAGAGACAGACAGAGACAGACAGAGACAGACAGAGACAGACAGAGACAGACAGAGACAGACAGAGACAGACAGAGACAGACAGAGACAGACAGAGACAGACAGAGACAGACAGAGACAGACAGAGACAGACAGAGACAGACAGAGACAGACAGAGACAGACAGAGACAGACAGAGACAGACAGAGACAGACAGAGACAGACAGAGACAGACAGAGACAGACAGAGACAGACAGAGACAGACAGAGACAGACAGAGACAGACAGAGACAGACAGAGACAGACAGAGACAGACAGAGACAGACAGAGACAGACAGAGACAGACAGAGACAGACAGAGACAGACAGAGACAGACAGAGACAGACAGAGACAGACAGAGACAGACAGAGACAGACAGAGACAGACAGAGACAGACAGAGACAGACAGAGACAGACAGAGACAGACAGAGACAGACAGAGACAGACAGAGACAGACAGAGACAGACAGAGACAGACAGAGACAGACAGAGACAGACAGAGACAGACAGAGACAGACAGAGACAGACAGAGACAGACAGAGACAGACAGAGACAGACAGAGACAGACAGAGACAGACAGAGACAGACAGAGACAGACAGAGACAGACAGAGACAGACAGAGACAGACAGAGACAGACAGAGACAGACAGAGACAGACAGAGACAGACAGAGACAGACAGAGACAGACAGAGACAGACAGAGACAGACAGAGACAGACAGAGACACAGACAGACAGAGACACAGACAGACAGACAGACAGACAGACAGACAGACAGACAGACAGACAGACAGACAGACAGACAGACAGACAGACAGACAGACAGACAGACAGACAGACAGACAGACAGACAGACAGACAGACAGACAGACAGACAGACAGACAGACAGACAGACAGACAGACAGACAGACAGACAGACAGACAGACAGACAGACAGACAGACAGACAGACAGACAGACAGACAGACAGACAGACAGACAGACAGACAGACAGACAGACAGACAGACAGACAGACAGACAGACAGACAGACAGACAGACAGACAGACAGACACATACATACATACATACATACATACATACAGACAGACAGACACAGACAGACACAGACAGACAGACAGACAGACAGACAGACAGACAGACAGACAGACAGACAGACAGACAGACAGACAGACAGACAGACAGACAGACAGACAGACAGACAGACAGACAGACAGACAGACAGACAGACAGACAGACAGACAGACAGACAGACAGACAGACAGACAGACAGACAGACAGACAGACAGACAGACAGACAGACAGACAGACAGACAGACAGACAGACAGACAGACAGACAGACAGACAGACAGACAGACAGACAGACAGACAGACAGACAGACAGACAGACAGACAGACAGACAGACAGACAGACAGACAGACAGACAGACAGACAGACAGACAGACAGACAGACAGACAGACAGACAGACAGACAGACAGACAGACATACGGACAGACAGACAGACACGCACACACCGTCAGCCAGCAGACCACGTGGGGCAGCTGACAGCCGAACCCGCAGACCTGCAGACGCAAACACTGAAACATACACTAACATCACCGACTAGTACATATTACATAACGCATGGATAAAATAGAAGACGACTGATTTCTCACAATCTTCACCATGCAATGTGATAATATATTGTTGATTTATCTATGGGTGGTAAAACAAAACATATCCACCGATACATATAAGCTTAGCAGAACCAACCTGTCCAGGACGACTAGGAAATTATCGTTTTTCCTAAGCATGCCATGTTTCTCCAGAAAGGAAACTTTGTGTAACAAGTTAAAAACTAACAGCTTAAGATCGTACCCAATGCAAATGCAAACCTGTGAGCAGAAGAATTGCCATAATACCTGATCTTTACGTGTGCATTGACCTACCCAGAGAACAGGTACATTCCCACAGCACCCCCCCCCCCCCCTCCCCCCCACAATCTCACCCACCCCTACATCTCTCCTCGCGCGTTCCCACCTTGTTCAGATTACAGACGACCTTTCTCGCCGAGGCGCAGTCGGCGGGGTTCTGAAGGTGCTCTATGCGGCGTCGCATCAGGTCCGCCAGCCTGGCTGCCTCGCGCCGCCTCCACGCCTCCCAGCCGTCGGCGACCGTCAGGTTTGTCAGGTCTCCGCGCACCACGCTGCTCCGGGACAGATGATGCAGAGGTGGGTCACGGCACCGCGGGGCCGGGGGGGGGGGGGGCAGAGGCGGCGAGGCAGCGGAGGTGGCTCAGAGGGCGAAACTTGTGCAGTCATGGACATGTGACATGGCAGATGCAAGATGACAGTTAAGTTGACGAAAGAGGCTAAGTCGATGACAGAGTTGAAGTCGTGGACACGTAGCGGCGTTAAAGTCGACACAGTCAGGCAGCTTAATCTGTATGCGTGTCGCTGTAATTTCTTAAGTAAAAGGAAAACCGCGGACACATTTTC
>JAXIVJ010013513.1:0-36985 GCA_036785665.1 Chirona hameri | reverse complement strand
AGAGAGAGAGAGAGCATAGACAGAGCAGAGGGGACCGGTCCGCCGCGCGTGACAGCAGGTGATCAGGGAGAGAGCACAGACAGAGCAGAGGGGACCGGTCCGCCGCGCGTGACAGCAGGTGATCTGAGAGAGAGCACAGACAGAGCAGAGGGGGACCGGTCCGCCGCGCGTGACAGCAAGTGATCTGAGAGAGAGCACAGACAGAGCAGAGGGGACCGGTCCCGCCGCGCGTGACAGCAGGTGATCTGAGAGAGAGCACAGACAGAGCAGAGGGGACCGGTCCGCCACGCGTGACAGCAGGTGATCAGGGAGAGAGCACAGACAGAGCAGAGGGGACCGGTCCGCCGCGCGTGACAGCAGGTGATCTGGAGAGAGCACAGACAGAGCAGAGTGGACCGGTCCGCCGCGCGGGACAGCAGGTGATCTGAGAGAGAGCACAGACAGAGCAGAGGGGACCGGTCCGCCGCGCGTGACAGCAGGTGATCTGAGAGAGAGCACAGACAGAGCAGAGGGGACCGGTCCACCGCGCGTGACAGCAGGTGATCTGGGAGAGAGCACAGACAGAGCAGAGGGGACCGGTCCGCCGCGCGTGACAGAAGGTGATCAGGGAGAGAGCACAGACAGAGCAGAGGGACCGGTCCGCCGCGCGTGACAGCAGGTGATCTGGGAGAGAGCACAGACAGAGCAGAGGGGACCGGTCCGCCGCGCGTGACAGCAGGTGATCTGAGAGAGAGCACAGACAGAGCAGAGGGGACCGGTCCGCCGCGCGTGACAGCAGGTGATCTGAGAGAGAGCACAGACAGAGCAGAGGGGACCGGTCCGCCGCGCGTGACAGCAGGTGATCTGAGAGAGAGCACAGACAGAGCAGAGGGGACCGGTCCGCCGCGCGTGACAGCAGGTGATCTGGGAGAGAGCACAGACAGAGCAGAGGGGACCGGTCCGCCGCGCGTGACAGAAGGTGATCAGGGAGAGAGCACAGACAGAGCAGAGGGGACCGGTCCGCCGCGCGTGACAGAAGGTGATCAGGGAGAGAGCACAGACAGAGCAGAGGGGACCGGTCCGCCGCGCGTGACAGCAGGTGATCTGAGAGAGAGCACAGACAGAGCAGAGGGGACCGGTCCGCCGCGCGTGACAGCAGGTGATCAGGGAGAGAGCACAGACAGAGCAGAGGGGACCGGTCCGCCGCGCGTGACAGCAGGTGATCTGAGAGAGAGCACAGACAGAGCAGAGGGGACCGGTCCGCCGCGCGTGACAGCAGGTGATCTGGGAGAGAGCACAGACAGAGTAGAGGGGGCCGGTCCGCCGCGCGTGACAGCAGGTGATCAGGCCTCGGCGGAAGGTAACCACACCAGCAGCACAGATGTCATGGGCGAGGGAATAAATTTCATAGCGCGGTGTAAGCCTGGCCACACTATCGATCGATCGAGAGTCGATGACCTGGTATCAGAAACACGACAAGGACTGTCGTGCTCCTCCGCATCATTGGAAGTATCAGAAGTGGCACACATTTTGTTCCCCAGTCTTAAAACGGAGGACATTGACAAATTTGCACTGCGAGATGGCATGATTTATGTTAGAGGGCATATACCGGGCACAGAATCAAGGATCGTTTGGCCTCGAGCCAAACGATTTGAGGTGCTATATCAGCATCACGACCCCTCCCATCACGGGCACTGTGGTCATGAAAAGCTATATGATAAATTTTCGAGACATATCTGGTACGTTGGCCTCAAACGTGACTGCAAAAATTACGTGGATAGTTGCAAATGTTTCAGCGAAAAGAAGGATGACCGAGGACCGCCAGCTCCGCCGTTATTACCTCAGCCGCCTGGCGGTCTCGGGGTCTTGGTCAATGGTCATTGGCATTGTTCACATGCCGAGCAGGCGGCTGACAAGGAAAACTCTAGTACTGACATGTGTGGACAAATTCACTGGATTTCTTACCCAGTATCCATTATCCAGTCAGGCGCGGCGGCTGATGCAGAGGCAGATGATGCAGATGATATAGTTGATGCATTGTCCACGCATTTTCTGAGATATGGGCCGCCTCAGCATATCGAGACAGACGCAGGAACAAATTTGAGAAGTCAGAAAGTGTCCGAGTTATGCAACTTTGTGGGCATTAGCATGAGCCATTCGGTGGGTTACCACCACGAGGCGATAGGGAAAATAGAAAGACGCCACCGTGATATCAAGCGCCGACTGCGCACACTGACCGACAGTTACGGTGTCGACCGGCAAAATCAGATATCGGCTGTAGTGTTTTCTCTCAACAATGAGGTTTCCGAGTCACACGGGTATTCGCCTTATTTTCTGTATCCTTTGAGCCAATTTCTCGTCTCATCTCGCAGCCTGTGCCAAGATACTCAGATGAATGTGTACACGAGAAACTGGGTTCGGTAGCGAGCACATTGAAACGGGCACATGACACGCTACGCTCCACACAGGCCGCTCAGAAGCGAGCGTTCGATCTGAGACACCGGGGCAGTGAGAGACGGGTATCAGGCCGGGTGATCAGGTCAGCATGAGAAATTTCGGGAGTCACCCGGGAGTATCGAGAAAGCTGGTCCCTCTATGGTTTTCAATTTGGGTAGTAGGGAAATGGTTGAGCAGGAGGCATGTTGAGTGCCTAGATCCACAAACGGGTCAGACTCGTCGCACTCATGTAAAATACCTGAAACCGATCCGTCCGCGCACCGCCAGTCTGGTCGGTCCGGGCCGGCCGACCGACCGACCCATCCGAGTCCGGGGCGCGCGGAAGGGGCGGTCCTGCGAGTCTGGTCGGTCCAGGCCGGCCGGCCGACCGACCCATCCGAGTCTGGGGCGCGCGGTCCTGCGAGTCTGGTCGGTCCGGGCCGGCCGGCCGGCCGACCCATCCGAGTCCGGGGCGCGCGGAAGGGGCGGTCCGCCCTGTCAAGTCTGTTCTGTAATAATAAACGGCTTCCAACACTAGGGACATCTAGCGTCCTTGAAACGTATTTCGGTCACCTGATCTGCCATTGGGGGGTGTGAAGATCGCGGATAGCCCGCCTTTAAATGTTGTATATACTTTGCCTGAACATTTTCTCAGAAAGAAAATGCATCAACATATCAGCTTGGGCACTCCTTTAAAATTACGTCATAACCATGTTGGTGTCGTGTCGCGACCTGTCTGATCACTGACGTCTGCAATCGTGTCATTGCATGAGTCGGGTAACAGTAAAAGTGTCTGAGGCGCTTCCTTTTCATTCCAGAGCCCTGTCCACGGTACCTGCGACCACTGCGACCGTTGCGTCCAGTTTAAACTCCACCCCTGGGGTGTGACGTCACGAAGATTCCGGTGCCGTGAACACCTCTGCGACCGGTAGATATCTGTCATTACCAAGGACTTACCTACAGGATACTCCATGTTCAGCTTCAGTTCCTCAACTCCCTCCTTACAACAAAGTTGCAACAAAGGATCGGCGGCCACTTGCAGACGAGCTTGTAAATGCCGCAGTGCGCCAATTTGCATTACATCCGCACTCCGCGACCGCTGCGTCTGCGATTTCACAGACGCAGCGGTCGCAGAGATATGACGTCACACCCTTCCCACAGCCCGGCCGGTGATCGACGCTGATTGGTCTGATCGCAGTTGGTCGCAGTGGTCGCAGTGTTCGCAGGTACCGTGAACATGGCTCAGGTATTTCATATAATTGGCGAACGGTTTTGAATGCCGGTGAACTGGTTTGAGAAATGTCGAAATTAGCACAGGTGGTTGTGAAGAAGTTCCAATATTAAATTATCACTGACCAACCTTTTGGAATGAACGCCGAAGTGTTTTGCAGATGTGCTATTCGACCTGCACAATGTTGAAGTTTTGCCCAATGACGAACTGAAAGCTGATTACAGCGATTAGTTTCGGCAGATCTGCCAACTGTTCTGCACCATCCGCGGGGAGGGTCGCCGAGCTTTGCTCAGGCGTTGAAACAGTTTTAACGATGGTCCATCCTCGATTGAGAAAAGGTGTAATTACAAGTATGACAGCAACATCTTGTCCGTATAAACCTGAATTAAACCTGCTTATTGCGTGCTTTAAAACGCACACTGCAGGGGAGGGGGGGGGGGCAAATCCGCCCACCCCTCCTGATTGTGTGTGTGTGTGTGTGTGTGTGTGTGTGTGTGTGTGTGTGTGTGTGTGTGTGTGTGTGTGTGTGTGTGTGTGTGTGTGTGTGTGTGTGTGTGTGTGTGTGTGTGTGTGTGTGTGTGTGTGTGTGTGTGTGTGTGTGTGTGTGTGTGTGTGTGTGTGTGTGTGTGTGTGTGTGTGTGTGTGTGTGTGTGTGTGTGTGTGTGTGTGTGTGTGTGTGTGTGTGTGTGTGTGCGTGCGTGCGTGCGTGCGTGCGTGCGTGCGTGCGTGCGTGCGTGCGTGCGTGCGTCCGTGCGTGCGTGCGTGGCGCACGTACGCACGCACGCACGCAGATCAGCGGAGATGGGCAACCAAGTCAACTTCTGCTGTTCACTACCTTGGCTTGACGCGAAACTGTTTCAGCCTAAAAATGTATAAAAATGCGTGATCAATGTTGCAACTTTCATTTACCTTTGCTTATACATTTGCTTATATCAAATACTTGGTTTTAGTAGATCCACCCACACTGAGTACAATGCAGAGTTGGACTGAATTGCAATGTGGCATGGGATGGATAGCTTACCACCCGCTTTTCTGTCGCTTACATTGATAGGCCAGTAATGGTATGTCCAGCTTTGTGCAGCTCCACCGGCCAGCTGCGGTGTCGATTGGGAGCGTGCTTGCACGTTCGATCGCCCCTGAATGGTCGTCAGTCCAGTCACGCGTCGCCAAATATGGGAATCAGCCGTGGGCAAGGACATCACAGCAACCTTGATACGTGTCCTTCGGTACCTACGGGTCGAGCTGCGCTGTCGAGTTCACTGAAATATTGTCATTTTGTATGGGAAAAGGAAGACCCAAAATGTTGCCATTTATTGATCCTAGTATTGTGTGCTTTGGAATTGGGATCCTTATTCTTCGGAAAGGACATATATTTCAATGACGTTCTTCAAATGTACAGTGTGTCCGGAAAAAAACATACTCTAGATTTTAGCTCGTGCTTCAATATGCACGTGCCATTTTTTTAAAACTTGTAATGATTATAGCTGGGAACGTGGCAAATCCGATTAACACAGACATAAGTCCTTTGAGTTTTTTTGTTGTTGTAATATTGCAAAGGCGTTCTGTGTGGAACCCTACATTCCAGGGTGTGCTCCAGGTTGTCCGGGAAAAAGATACTGTGATTGTATGTAATAATTTCGGTTATAAACAAACAATATTACAAATTCGAGTATCATTATATTCACCAGTTCATGGAAAAACAGATAAGCCATGACATTTGTACAGACCCTGCCTCCGTCAGCCTCAAGGCGGTGGTGGCGTGGGCACCCTATTCCCCGGACTTCAGTCCATTGGATTTTTTTTCTGTGGAGAGACCGTGTTTACAAAGGTCAAGGACCGTGTTTATGAAGAAAAACCCCTGCACCACAGAAGACCTGAAGCGCGCCATCATCGCAGAAGTCGACCGCATGCACTCAGCGAGGATCGACAAAGCTGTCAACCATCTGCAGACTGTGCGACTGCCTCAGCTGATCCGCCGGAAGGGGGCGCATATCGAGCATGTAGGAGGCCGCACTGTGAGCTGTGACTGACAGAGGGAGTCTCTGTACAAATGTCATGCATGATCTGTTTTGCCCTGAACTGGTGAATATAACGATACTCGATTTTTTTAATAAAAAATATTGTTTGTTTATAGCCGAAATTATTACGGAAAATCACAGTATCTTTTTTTCCGGACACCATGGAACACAGCCTGGAATGTAGGCTTCCACACAACACGCCTTTTCGATATTAAAAAAACATGTCAAAGGACTTGTTTCTGTGTTCATCGGTTTTGCCACGTTCCAAGCTATAATCATGAAAAGTTTCAAAGAAATTGGCACGTGCATATTGAAGCACGAGCTAAAACCCAGTGTTTTTGTCCGGGCACCCTGTAGGTATTTACGCGACACTGTAGCGACAACCTTCAAATAATATTCAAACTATGGCGGCTTTCAATCACATGCCAAGCATCTCTTCGTATTCGACTTAACCCTATTAGTGTCGGGGTGGGGTGCTAAAACGACCCCCTTAAGGTTTTTTCCGTACCTGTCCCCAAACGAGTAAAGATACGGCCATAAACGTTTTGGACTTTTCCTAAATATTCATTGGGCATATTTTTGCAAAATTGTAAAATGGTCAGCTTACCAGGAGCGGCTCCAGGCGTGGTTTTGGGATTTGTTTTTTTGGGGGGTGGGAGGGGAGTGGTTCTCGCCTACCCCGTAGTCCAGCCTATAGCTATATGCCGCCGCGGGTGGGGAGAACCACTCCCCTCCGGGGCGGGGAACCGAATGACTTGCACCAGTAGCCAGACTCGAACCCGGAACCCTAGGATTCCGAGTCCGACGCTCTACCAACTGAGCCACCCGGCCCCCAGGGGATGCTTTGATTTTCAGCGTGACTCGGTTTTCAAAAGGAATCAGTTCCCATTCTCTAACCGTTGTAGATACAACTACGAGCCTACGACTTTCACACCTTTCCTTACCACTTTTGTAGACATGTTGAACTTGATTGTTTCCTTTCTTCTTCTTTTTGGGTGGGGGGGGGGATTGCGCATGGGTGCCTTCAGGGAGGTATTTTGGGAGGCATTTTGGGTCACTGGTATCTCATCGAAATCTGAAAGATACGAATTTCGAACTCAGTGAACCTTCTTAGCTATTCTTTGCACACCTTGTGTGATTTTGTTAGGGGGGTTGCCCACAGGCGACTCCAGGAACGGGTTTTGGGGGGTATGTGCACAGTGCACACACGTGTTTAGTAACTAAAACGTTATTTCGCAGTGGACTATCTCGTGTAACATCATCAGCATGGATCACAATTGTATTTTGTGGCATAGGCGGTTTCAAGGGTGGGACGCAAGCGTATGACCCAATGTTATGGGCGGCTTCAGGGATGAAATTTAGGGGGAGTTGTAGACCCACGGCGTGTAACTACATAGCACAAGATATCAACTTGAAACTTGTGACCTGTTTTAGCAATGCCTCGCGCACGTTTCATATTGTTTTTGTGGTTTCCCGAGGGCGACTCCAAGGACGGATTTTTTGGGCATGATACAGATACAGATACAGATACAGATGTATATTCGGAACCTCCATGCGATGGCTTTTATGGTATCCACGTCATTACAGTTTTTAAGAGCACGTCACTTAATTCACCCATTCGCATAAAATCGTACATGTAAAATTAAGATGAGAAAAGGCTAAATAATACAGGCGACGGATATATGCACACACATCGGATGGAATATCCTGTGATATTGTATGATTAATGATTATGCATTGTAGATATCGACATCGACAGCACCGCGACGCAAGTGACCAACTGTCCGTCTCACATCTAGGGGTAGGTTATTCCAGCTTTTCGTGGCTCTGTATAGGAAGCCACGTCGCGCAAACTCTGTCCTCACTCTGGGCAGCTGCAGCTGGCCGTCATCCGTCGCGCGCGTCTGACGGCTCGACACTTCAGATCGACTGACGACTCGGTCACGCAGGAGTACAGGCGCATTGGGCGCGGTGACGAGGCGGCGCATGGTAGCGACATCGCGTTCAGCCACCATCTCGTCAACCTTTCTCCAACTAAGCTGCCGCAGCACCGGTGTCACATGTTCACGTCGATCAAGGCCACTCACGATTCGAGCACCGAAATTGATCGCTTTCTGAACTCGGTACCTTTGAGTCTTAGTGCAGCTTCCCCACACCGTTATGCAATAACGGATATGGGGGAACACCAGTGCTTCTATTAGCATCTGTCTGGTACATCGAGGGAGACGGTGGCGCATCCTAGCTAGGCCAATCAGCACACAGTAACAGCGTTGCACTACATGGGACACATGCTGCTCCCAGAGCAGATGGGAATCGATGGTGACACCCAGCACCTTGACGCTGTCCGATGGAGATATTTCATCACTTCCAAATTTCACCGAAATGTTGGTGTCGGATTTGAGACGTCGGGATTTCAGCATGATCATTTCAGTTTTCGCAGGGTTGATTTTGAGCCTGTTTTGGGTAAACCATTGCAAGGCCACTGAAAGGGTATTTTCGACACGTGATTTAAGGGCCAGAATGTTTGACGGCAGGTCAACGTCAAGGAACTGGGTGTCATCCGCGTACATGATGATGTTGCCATGGTCAATGTGCTGCGACAGGTCATTGGTGAACACGAGAAACAGCACGGGACCGAGCACAGAGCCCTGGATCACGCCGTGCGTGACCTCAAGTAGACCCGATGAGCTACCCTTGATAGACTGGGTGCGTCCACTGAGCCAGGCGGAGAACCAGTCAGGCTGTATGCCATACCAGCCGAGCTTGTCCAGGAGCCGGCCGTGCTCGACGCTGTCGAAGGCCTTGGATGTGTCAGTAGTGACAAGCGATGTTACCATGCCCTTGTCGATGTTTTCTGTAGCGTGGATGACAGCGTCGAGCAGCGCCGACTCCGTAGACAAGCCCGGCCGGAACCCGTACTGTTGGGGACATAGTATGTGATGACTGGTGAGATACGTCATAAGTTGAGAGCACACGACACGTTCACAAAGTTTGGCCACTACAGATAAAATAGAGATCGGCCTATAGTTGTTGGGATCACTGGGGTCGCCCTTCTTGTGAAGTGGTATAACTGTAGCTGTCTTCCATTGGTCTGGCAGCTGACAGTTTGTGATGGACGAGTTAATGATATGCAGGAGAAGTGGGCCAGTCACAGCGAAGGTCATCTTCAACATCTCGATGGTGATGCCGTCAGCACCACACGCACGTGACGAGCCCATCCTCTGTAGAGCTGCGGATAGTTCCGGGAGCGTGGCCGGACGCGGCGCGAACTCGCCGCTGCACACACGAGGCGGACGCGGCGGCAGTGGCTCTCCCGTGTCGCTCGCAGCGAGTGCGTCCGCCACGCTGGGGCCCACAGATGCAAAGAAGTGGTTGAGTCGGTTGGCCCAGTCAGGATCTCGGTCCGCTGCAATGGAGGTCCTTGTCTCGGCCTTCTTTGATGCGATGAGGAATTGCCGGATGTCCTTCCAAGTTCTGCTGCGCGAGTTTTTGAAGGACGTCTTATAGAAGTCCGTGCAGGCTCGATTGATGACCACCTTCACGGCGTTCCGGCGGTCACGGAACTCGCTGGCAGTTTCCTCGCACGGTATGTGGTCTCTGTCCGCTCGTGCCATGTCGCGTGCGGTCATGGCCTCTCGGACTGCGGCGTCCTCCATCCACGGCCGCAGTCCGAGAGGCCATGACTTGACTCCGTTCACACGCATTGTGTTTAGAACCCCTGAACGATATTTTGCAGTAGGTAATTTCATGCAATATCATCTGCACGGATCACAATTATATTTTGGGGCATAGGCGGTCCCAGGGATGAAATTAAGAGGAAATGTGAACCCATGGCGTGACACTACATATCAAAATATATCAATTTGAACCTTGATGACCTGTTATAGCAATACCTTGCACACCTTCCGTAATTTATGTGGCTCTCAGTGAACAACACTGAGTCTCTAACTAACACAAAAGTATCTTACAAATTTCCACCAAGGGTTGACGCTTATCACTTATGACCAGGGGCGTCGCCACGGATTTTTGAGTGGGGGGGAGGGGGACGAACTGCCGAATGAACCATCAGTACGGTTCGCGACAATGTGAAGGAAAATCATTTTTAACATATAATTTGTCCTTAGAAGCGCAATTTTTAGTTGTAACTACCAGCTTAACCCTATTTGTAACAGGGGGGACGGATTCCGCCCCTCCCCCCCCCCCCCCCCTCATGTTTTTCGCAGATATCTCCAGAACGGCTGGGAGCAGGCCCATGAAATTTTGGGACTTTTCATAGAATTGAACTCCGGATTTGGAGTCAAAATTTTGAGTTCTTAACCTGAACAGAGGCGGTTCCAGGGCACAGTTTTGGGTGGGTTCGGAGGCGACATTTGGCGATAATACGGAAATGCGATCTTCACGGTTTCTTCCTAACTGCATCAAGTATGAAGGAGTTGCATCGGCTTACGGTGATTGCAACAAGTGCAGATTAGTTGATCTTAATGAAATATCATAAAAATTGCATGGCAGAGGCGGTTTCAGGGGCTTGAAAAGGGGGTTTCCAGAAAGTATTCAATGCTTGGCGGGAAGCCAATAGAGCAATGTAAGGGGCATGTATAGCTATCAAGATGTAAAAGATAGCTTCTGCTTCCATTACTTGCATAATTTATTACATATAGAGTTTCAGGGGCGTGTTCAGGAACATGAAAAGCAGGCTGACTGGCATGGTGATGACGATATGCCAGCGATAACGGCGCAATATACGTTTAGCTTATAATAATATATGCATATATGAGTCCAGAAAAGGGAATAAAGTCATTTTTTTTGCAGAGGCGCGCTCAGGAATGGAAGAAAGGGGGTCATATTATTGCAAGGAAACTAAGAGGCATGGGCGTACAATGACATAACATACTGCAGTTTTCGGATGAAACACGCACCACAGGCTACTCTACGAACTATTATAAGATAATAGGCGAGTCCAGGTAAGGTAAAAAGGGGGGTAAGCAATGTTAATTGAAGTTGTAAGTGAAATAGTCACTGTTGACTAGTTAGTATCATAATAGCGGATAATACACTTATCAAAAGGTCTTGCGCCGCCCCAGTTTGGATCCTGGATACACCTATGATGAAGTACAACATGCAAAAAGGAACTATCTACGATCAGTAACATATTTATAGTGCTGGGTAGCAACTTGTCTGCGGTTAATACTTTTTCCCAATTTTACCACCTTTTTCACTAACCTGGTACCGCCTATGGCAAAAAAATATGATTTATAACTATTTTTTTTATAATGTTTCAATCACATACCATTTCATTTATCAAACGAACAACATCAAAAAATTGTTTTATTACGCATTTACTTCACCCCCATATTAAGTAACCTGCACACGCCTATTATTTTTGAATTTTCAAACGTCACCGTCATATATCAATTTCCAATTCAATCTCTATCGATTCCGATTAGTTGTGTTAAAATCGGTCGATAAACATGAAAGCTATGTTGGATCAAAAATATCACTAAAATTTGTAGTTTTTGCCCCCTGTTGCCCCCTATCCCAAATTTATCTTTGTTTTATTATTTATAAATGTAGATCGTGTTGAGGAGAACCAAACACCGTTTCATTTTTGAAAATCGGACGGGTAGATCTCGAGATCTCCGGGGGGGTGGAATCCGCCCCCTCCCCCCCCCCCCCCCCTGTTACAAATAGGGGTAGCCAGGAGCCTGTTACAAATAGGATTAATTTATTTATATTTAAAACTATAACAGGTGATAGATGAAAAACAATAACTTCTTCGTAAATCTCCATGGCATATTGTTCTCACGCTATATTTGATAGGGACTGCCAGATGATGTGCTCATCGCTGTTTGGGATAAATATCCTAGTTATTCGTGTTATATAGAAAGCTATTTCACACTAATTATAAGCAGTGGCAGTCACCTGTCAGTCTGTCCGTTCGGATGTCATCCGATTGCTTAATAACTCCGCGCACCTTGCAGTCAAAACCGCGAAATTTGGCATGTTAGTGATGCATGTGGTAGGGTCGCACTATCGCAGGCAAATTTTGCAACTATCCATGATCACAATAGACTGAAATTCGAATTATTATGAATAGGCCGCGAATATCAGAACTTATATGCGCCACCCGGCTGCCACTGGACTGGCTTTTTGCTTTCGGGAGACACTGGCCCGGTGGTCATGGGGTTCAGGGTCAGGGGTTTGATAGATATTTGGGAGGTCGGTGGTGGGATACAAGGCAACGTCACTGGCGTATTTTTGTATATCTTCTTCATAAGCTCAGCGCACTTCACTGCTGGTCGGCCCGAGCTGCCCGTAACTGTACCAGGAGGACGGATCGCCCCGGAACTGGTGACTGCCGCTGGCTCGTTGTGCGGGGTAGTCGTTTGTGGACGGCTCGCCGAAACGGATGCGGATGAAGTAGATCATGTACTTGGAGTAATGGATGAAGTAGTTATCCTAAAACTACCTTGGTTTGCAAACTTTTAACGCATTTGGGCAGAACTTGAACGAAATAGCTTGCATATTTTATTGTATAAATTTAGTCCTAGGCAATTTCAATGGATATATTTCCTAGGTTATGACCCGGCATAAACAGTTTGATTACCGAGCGGAGCAAGGTCTTCCGTCAACTAGGGGTAAAATATACGTATGCGCGGACCGAGGCATTCGTAGCCATGGTTTTCCGAAGATCATTTCTTTGCAGCTATTTAGTCGAAGTGACAGAAACCTTGCACACAAAAACGTTCATGTTGTAAAACTATCCGCCGGTGTTTCCTTTCACTACAAGCACAAAGTGTGCCTAAACAACAAATAGGGCACTGTAACGGCATAATATGCCCGTTTTTCTGCTACCGAAATTCCATTTAAATTCCTGTCAACTTCCTTAAAAAAGGGAAAATATCGTCCTGATCCCTTCCATTCTTCCATTACACTGATACTTTTTCCAAATGCTTTTATGATATTGAAACCTGCAATATTTTCGAACAAAGTATGGATTTATATCTCCAAAACTGGGGGACAATCCCCCAGCCTGACGACTGGGGGGGGGGAGTGTCCCCCTCCCTCCGTCTCATTGGAGGAGAGTTAGAAGCGGCGGAAATGGCCTCGAACGGGTAGCGCGCGGCGAGCCCAGGAGAGGCGGCGCAGCGAGGAATCGCTCTCACTCGGATCCAGCGTTTCACGGAGGTAGTTCGGACCAGTTTGGGGGTTAGGGCTAGGCTCTAACCCTGTCCTTCGGGACAGGTTTATAGCATGTATAATTGTGTTACGCTACTGCTAGAATATATTAACGTAAATTCGGCGATAGACTCAGAGCGTTAGTTAATTAAAGTGATTTCGCGTCGCGTTTACAGCATGAGTTAATTAAAGTAATTTCGCGTCGCGTTTACAGCATGAGTTAACTTGTTGAATTCCCACTGCCCTCTTTCCAGTTTCGAGAATCGTCTAACACGTTATGTTTCTCTTTCCTGATTATATGGAGTTGAATCAACTGATAGACTTTGCGAAAGATGACGGAAGCAAGAAAGTTTCACGGAACCCATCTTGAGCGGTTCAGAACACAGTACGACATGACTACGTCATGTCAGCTGTGACCCACCGGTCATTATCCGCCGTGTGCGTCTAAGGAGAGCATTGCCACTGAACCACCAGTTTGATGTCCAGACCAGCCGAGTGACAGGCGGCTGGCCAGACCGATTTAGTTACAAGCGCTCACAGCAGGCAGTTCTCTGGTGAGAACACACAGCAAGGAGCGCTCTCCGAGGCTGAACCCTCCGACACGCTAGTCTCAGCTGTGCAGTGTGCATGGCTGAGGTTGACGTCGGCGGGCTAAGGCGATGGTAAATTGCCCCACAATTCTCACAAGATCGGTGTGGAGATGAATTCGAAGTCAACGCACGTGCTTATCCCAATATCCCAGCCGGCATTTATGTGAGTTTTTGATTCTCACAAGTTCGTTGCGAAGATTAATTATAAGTCAACGCACGTGCTTATCCCAGCCGGCATTTGTTTTGTGTTTATTTATGGATGGGGAAAGATTCTTCAGTTGTGTCAAATATTCTCACGTAGCTTATACCATGTGTTAATTTACGACAAAATGATCAGTGTATACCTTTGCATTGTTTGAAAAAATAAAAATGACCTAGGTCAAAATCGTTTCCCAAACACCTTTAACATTAGCCGCAGCGGGCCGAACGCTTTTCCCAAAAGCACGTGCTAATGTTGCAAGGATATCACGGCATGTGGTAAAAATCGTTTCCCAGATACTTTTAACATTAGCCGCGGCGGACCGAAAGCTTTTCCCAAAAGCACGTGCTAATGTTGAAAGGATATCTCGGCATATGGTAAATCTAATTTTGTCATGTGAACTGTTCTTGGTAGGAAACCGTGATTTGTCACGTCAGTAGTATCACAGAAAGTAAGCATCTTCAAATTGCAATAACTGTTCGTGAATTCGTGCTGATTGATATTCACGTTTCATTCAACGACAATAAAGAACCTTCCGATGTGGAGATATTAGGGGCACTCAGTGGAGAAGCATGGACGCACAGATGATCGTTTCTCAAGCAATTCACACCCGCTTGCACGTAACCCATCCATACGCAAACGCTCACCATCAAACGATGTGAGATCACTATCGCACTGTCTTCACACTATGAAACACTCTACTTCTACGACGGCATTTTATTCGTCCAGGCCTAGAACACACATACAATGGATGGACGCACAGCCAGAAGGTACGATGTGTGACATTGAGAATGGCTGGGACCTCAATTATCCAAGCCATTTAAGTCGCTGAAAAAGTGTATGACTATGACAACAGCAGCAAAGCATGAGAGGTCGCTCTTTGTATTACTTGGTCAATCTTGCAAAGGGCTTTTAACAAATTGGGACATTGGAAAGTTTAATAGGAAAGTTGTAGTATTATGGTGGTTAAGAGTTGAAACTAGGGAACAAATTCGCACAAAGGCGGTCATCGGGAGGGTTAACGTACTGAACATTGATCACTGCCGATAATCCACAGAAAACATTACAACGCAGCACATCGGAAACGACAACCATTTTCCGAACCTTGTTGCCTACCGCCAGACACAGTTCTGAACCGATTTCATTAGCAACGTGAGACCACAAAACGTCGTCTGCAGTTTCGCTCGATATAACTAAGCATTCCTTAATGTCTGATGCACCACGCCATGATACCAGAGCAATGGATAATAACCACAATCCAGCCAATTCATAGTGACAATTCAGCCCATTCATAGTGACAATCCAGCCAATTCATAGTGACAATCCAACCAGTTCATAGTGGCAATCCAGCCAATTCATAGAGAAAATCCAGCCAATTTATAGTGAAAATCCAGCCAAATCATAGTGAAAATCCAGCCTATTCAAAGTGACCATCCAGTCTTTGTACCACATTCAATACGCAACATCTCCCAGCTGAAGAGCAGCGACACTCAGCAACAGACTAGCATCTTCTCATGATCCAACATTATCAAACTGCGTCTTCATGCAAACACGATGTCAACATGTCATCATATGGCGATCGCATGGCATGGAACAACACTTGTGGCACAGTAACACCCTTTCACTATTCGTGAATGAATCACCACCTGATCTTACGGCAAACAGCAATCCATCATCTATCCATAACCAGTCTCACGGGACTCCCACCTCGCGAGACGAGTGAAAAGTCCACCACCATTCGCCCATGAGCCATCAACCCATCAGCAAACGATGATGTCATTTGCAGCCATCGTCCAGACGATGTCAGACTCGGGGCCTCTTGAGCTCTCTCCCCGTGAGCTCAAGAGGTCTCAGTGTCTGCATCGGCATCTCATCTGCATCTCAGTATCTGCATCGCAATCTCCCACCGGAAAAGATGACGCCAACGTTTCACAGGCGTCTCGAGCCGTGCCCCACTGCAGTTGGATAGTGCTCCAGATTCGTCGACTGTTCAGATTATCTAGCGATGGGTAGTCACAGGACCAGCATGTTGAATTTGTTGCAGACATGCTGATGCGTATGTGAAATTGTGAATGGCACATTGTTTTTGCTCGTGACGCGATGAGACCTGGCGACATGAGAAGGTGTGAATTCACAGCTTACAGTGTAGCATGGAGATTCAGAATCAATGTTGCACTGCTTCAGTACTTTGTGGAGAGCATCTTACCGTATTTACATCCCTCAGCTACCTCAAAACATCAACACTCTGTGGCAGACACTCTGTACAATTATCGGTGCATGTGTGAACAACACTGCACTCCAGAAAGGTTCAACATGTTCGCTCGGCTATTCCAGCCGAATCTCGGCAGCCTCCATCCACACGTAGCAAACAACAACAACTGGGTTATGTCACGCTGGGGACCGCACATCACATCATGCCACACACCTGTGAAGTACAACACACAGGGGAATGCCGCAGCCCTGTCGCAATCTCACCCTGCCCTTCCTTCTCGGTCACGTTTGAGCTTGTTTGGTAAGGGAAATAGAGCACGCACAATGACAGCGAAAGTGGGTAGATCAGCCAACGAGCTCTCCTCCTGCAGATGTGTCGCACTTGCGGGGATGATGTGGTTCAGAATGCTGCTCGAGCCATGAAGCAAGAAACATGCAGGCAATACATAGACTCGTTATTTCAGCACACCGTACCTCATGGCTGACCCTCAACAACAGGGTCATTATGTAAACCACCCTTACTATTCATTGGCGATTAGGAGGCTGTTTTGTGAAGTTTATACTACACAATACTGCTTTGTTCCTTCACATCGGAAATATTCATCATTCCTTTATTCTCTAAGCGACCGGCCCGGTTCCGAGCAAGCCAGGGACTTTGCTTCACTGAGTGAAATCCTCACCTCAAATGTTTCGAAAGTTTCACTTTTTCAACGTTGCACTCGCTGAAAGTTCTTGGAACTCGCCCACTCTGTGTTTAAGTCTAGCGGTTCTGGCTGTCATTCATAACAGCAGCCTTTACAGTCCGTTAAGCAACTTAAAGAAACCTCTCAGACACCAGACATTGAGGTAGTACTGGTCGGCAAGTTGACGCTGAGCGTTGTCATGGAAACGGGCGAGTAGCGCGCGCCTCTGTTGGCAGCCAGCAGCCGATGGTCTTCTCCATTCTCTGCCTCCGTGACGTTGCTGTTCCGGTACATCCTCTTCATAGGAACCGAGGAGGCATCGGCTGCCGGACCAGCCATGGACATGTCCTCGGCGCAACTGAACCGTCCGCAGCGTCTCCGGAGCAGTCGCTGGCAGAACAGCCGCAGGAAGAGCCTGCGGAACTTCTGACCGAAGATGCAGTAGATGATGAAGTTGGACGAGGAGTTGATGTTGATGAGCAGGTTGCTGAAGTCGGCGATCCGCTCCATACCGGCCTCCTCGACGATCTTGGTGTCGCTGTTGAGGAGCTCGATGATATTGATGACGAAAGAGAGACTGTTGCACAGCATGAAGAGGAGTACGATCGCGAACAACATCGTCGCGAGGCCGATCTCTTTCTGTTGTCGTCGGCTCAGAAGTTGACGCATCCGGTTGGCGATGCGAACGTTCCGGTAAATGAGACTGTTGAGGATGACGAGCGTGCCGAACGGGATGCAGTACATGACGATAAAGTACATCCACATGATGTACACTTCGATATATGTCCGGTTGTTACGCAACGGGGTGGGGCACGCGATATACCCCACGATCGTCCTGTTCTCGCGCACGTTCACGATCGGCTGCACCTCTGTCTCGAGGAACTTCGGCACGTTGTACACCACCACGAATATGCTGATGAGAATCATATAGAACCTCGCTCTGCCGTAGGTGCAGATGTACCTCGCCTTGAGCGAGTGGCACACGGCCACGTATCTCTCGATGGTGACGGTGACGGTGACGTAGGTGCTTCCCGTGTGCGCGATGGTAGCCAACGGGTAGAGCCAGGGCGTCATGTGCGGGATGATGCGACTGGTGAGGCCGCGCATGACGCCCGAGTACTGACTGATGGCCGGCAGGCCCCAGACCAAGATGGAGCACATCAGCAGCAGGATATCGAACGTGGCCAGCCCGATCAAGCAGCAGTTGATGGAGGCGCGCATCTGCTTCCGAGACAGGATGTAGATCGAGATGGTGTTGCACACGATGCCGAGCATGTTGACTACGTTCAGGATGACGCCCTCAAGGATGAACTCGTACAGGCTAGGGTCGACGGCGCAAGGTGATGCCTCACCGCACATTTCGCACTCGAATTCGGAGCTGTTCGCAGCGTCAAGCGCCGCCATCGTGGTGACCTCTTCACCCAGCATGTTGAACGTCTTGGGTCTTCAGGTCATGCAGAGAAACTGGCGCTGGATTTCGTCATAGCTGCTGATATCCATGTTTTCTTCAGCATTCATTCCTGTTCTGAAGTTGGTGAACGGATGGAGATATAGTGCTGCAGTGCTTCACAGCATAGTCCGACACACCTTATGTCACGAACCAGCGTCAGACACGTATATCTTCTCTTTCAGACTGGTAGCGTGTCTGCTGTGGCAGTTGAGTTTCCAGATTATGTCCCGATCGATAGGTGGATGAAGCTGGACCTCAGCGCCAGGTCCTGCAAACAGAGAAGGTTTTCTTTATAAGAACTGACCGTAAACATAACATTTGCACACTAGTTGGCTGCTTGGTTGTGGCACGCTGAATACCACATAGCGCATCGCGAGTGTTTGTTTGAACAATGATGAAGCGAAAAGCTCCATTAACTCTAAGCGATGTGGACATAATACAACTGATCTTAGACAAATGAACTCATTGGGTTGTTACAACAAGAAGTGAAATGTTCCCATGCGTAGTCAGATGATTGCATCAGCGTACGTCTGACGTTTTGAGACAGTGATGTAAGTGGATCCGGGACGTTCCCTCTTGTTCTGGGAACAATCTGGATCTGTTACAGCAAACAGTGACATCGAACAAATAACCGGGGTTCAAAGGTCATATTGATAATGCATAGCCACTGTCAACCATGAATGTCAGACGCTCTGAATTACGTATGTGTCAACTTCGCTGGAGGTCAACGCGGCCGGTTCAAGGAAAATTTGTTACAACAAAATTAATATTGTAATTAAATTTTGAACATTATTTGTCTGTTGTTGCCTTATGTCTTATGTTTTTTTTTCTCGAAATTAATGTCTTTTGCAGCAGGAGCCAAAGAAGGAATGTCATGTTCTCTTGTATATATTTGCATCTCCCCTATCTCTCCCTCTCTCCCTCTCTCCCTCTCACCCTTTTTTTACCTCTTTTTGTTTTACCTCTTTTGACTGTTTTAATCCTGTCGTCAGGCCAGTTCTGGTCAGGTCATTGTCAGGTCTACAGAGATGATGTATTTTCACAGCGATATTTTTGGATGCGTTGAACGACCCCAGTGACCCCATAGCAATCTTTCAACTACTGCTCTAAGATAAGAGCAGTGTGAAATTAAGAGCTTGGTGTTGGATCAAACAATGCTCCCGGAGGCAAAGCTTGCGATAGGACGCCGAAAACAAATGTTTTGTTTTCAGCCACGTCGAACACCGTGTCATACACCACCCTCATCACAACCATCCTGCGATAAATTTCCCATAGCGCACACATTTTACGCAATGACTTTCCAGATTGCCGAATAACCTACAACACATTATCCTCCTTCCTGCAACCCCACCATTACCCGCCATTCACCATTTCGCCACCCTATTCACCACCCACCATTTATTCTCCGCCCACCATTCGAACAGTCATTGAACCCCTGGTCAAACATACAACGGCAAACGCCAACCAATTACGTGCCGGCCAACTGCGAATGCGCTATTTGATAAGCTGTCACAGTCGAGACGTCTGTAGGTCATTGATCGGTGTACGGCACACGTTATAATGTTGTGCAAACTGCACCACAAGCAGCGTTACCTCGCCTCCGACCTGCTGCGGCAGCGTCGCAACTGTTTGTCTTAGAGCCATCAATCGATTGGTGCGGCGCTTTTTCAAACTTCCGCGGCGTACCTGCGGTGTCGAAATTCTGTCCGAGTTTCGTGACCAGAAGTGGAATTTGTATGTGACGGCTTCCCGACCGGGCGGCCGCCGCTATGAGGTGTGTTTGCGGTATAAACGTACATTGGTTATGCATAAGATGTGCATGCAACACATATTTACGTCCGTATGAGTGAGTCGTGTAAT
Source organism: Chirona hameri (assembly GCA_036785665.1). Taxonomy (NCBI): domain Eukaryota; kingdom Metazoa; phylum Arthropoda; class Thecostraca; order Balanomorpha; family Balanidae; genus Chirona; species Chirona hameri. The sequence goes on along the minus strand of JAXIVJ010013513.1, from coordinate 17,152 downwards.
ATATGAATTCATTTTGGTGATGCGCTGTGTAGCGTATGCATGACAATTGAGGAAATTTTGCACCTTTATTCGTGGTCAGAGAAGCAAAGTTGAACATATTTGCGTCATATACGTTAGGACACATTCATGTAAGTGCATTTGTGCGACAACTATGACACATTCACCTTCGAGAGTCGCATTGTGCTACTCACATAATGGCATGGACGTCACCACCACTACGGACAGTACGGACAGTGTCCGTACAAGTTGGCGAACCTCCAAAAGCTTGTACGGACTGTCCGTACAAGTTTGCGGAACCATTTGAAGGTGCAACATTAGAGATACCTGCAATGTTTATATTATAATGATCTTTAGACGGACTATTTTTGACGAATCGTGACGAATTACCTCTATTCATGGAACATATTGTTCAACACAAGGGCGTAGCTACTATACCGCAAATGCGGTATGCTCGAATCGTGATGCCCCACTTAGGGAAATTGATGTCCCTTGTGGAACAAGATGCCCTTGTGGAACTAGTGTCGTGCTACCGACTTTATTGTGAGAGGCGTGATCCCTCTATAGTGGAAAATATCATCCCCTTAGTGGGAGATGTGATGCTACTACTGAAAGATGTGCATGCCCTTGGGCCTTGGTAGAAGGTGGGATGTTCCTTGTAGAAGATGTGATGCCCTTGTGTAAGATGAGATGCCCCTAATTGAAAATGTGATGACCTGGTGAAAGATGCGGTGCCCTCACTGCAGGAAGATGTGATGCCCCTAGTGGAAAAGATGTTAGGACGATGTTAAGGCGATGCCTCCAGTGGAAGCTGTGATGCTCCTCATGGAAGATGGGGTGGCCCTGGTGGAAGATGACATGCCCCTGCTGGAAGATGTGGTGCCCCTGTAGAAGATGTGATGCCTCTACTGGAAACTGTGATGCCCCTAGTATGATGTCCCTTGTTGAGGATGTGATGGACCTACTGGAAGATGTAAGGCCTGTTCTGAGAGCTGTGAGCAGCCCCAGTCAATTTGACTGGCAACACTTGAGATGTGACGTCACCAATTCTACAGCGAGCCGGCTTTAGCATGCTGGGCTATGGGAAAATAGGTGGTATTCGGGTCGCAATTTCAAGCATTTCTAAAATAGTTCGTTTAGCAGATGATACAAAACTGTGATGCCAAAGGCCTTGCCTGTTCATATCTGGGGTCGTTTTGGCAAAATGAATTCAAATTTGTGCCCAAGAAATTGTTTAATGGCACCCTGCACATCTTCCAATAGGGGTCCCTTTCAGCTTATCTGACGGTAATAAGCGTCATATTTCGCCTTTATTGACGGTGCGTCAATACCGCCAATCAGCGCACCCACGGAAGCGGTGGTGCCATGTTGGCTTTTGTTACCATGACAACCACCGCGACTCAACTAATTCAACATCTGGCAAACATAGTTGATTTCTTAGTATGGATGTTTTGCTTGAAATATTCAATGTCTGACTCACTGCTCGGTGCTCTTTTACATAGTGTATGATGGGCGTCGTGTATGTTTTATGTCGGTCGCTGTGTGAGTGTGTGTATGATCATGGAGTGTATTTTAGTTTCTAGTATGCATGTTGCTGAGTGTCGTTTTTAACATGTCTCTACCTTTTAACCATGATGCGACACTCAGAATAGCCGTTTTATGCATCGGAGAGTGTTTTTACTGTCAATACATCATACATACACTATTTTGAAACAATTCAAATAAAATGGAAATTGAGTTTGTATTATCTTTATTTTCTTACATTATTATTATTGGTAGTATTATCTTTCTCTTTGAATTCAGTACGCCAGCATTTGTCTGTTTTTGTAAGAATATAATTGATACATTTTGATGCATTGGGTGTAAACTCAAAACATGTGGTATAAAACCTAGAATCTAGTGAGGAAATGCTGACGTAGGAACGAGACAACCTGTTGTTCTATAGCCTTGGCTGTGAGCCCCTTTTAGAAGATATGATGCCCCTTGTAGAAGAAATTGACCCCACCTTAGTTCACAGATAGGAAAATTCCGAGACAGCAAACTTCGAGCAACTGATGTCCTCAAAACGTGCTGTATATTTTATGTCATTCGAGTACCCACTTACAGGGACGGTATTCGTTCGGAACATTACTTGTCTCACAGAAAAAAGCGCGGCGCTTTTTTAAAGATATATTCGCCAAAGTTGGGTCAGTTTATATTCACGAGATGCTCTTTCGATCTCACTTGAGTCACTCGCCTTTGGCATCGATAGCAGTCTCGAAGCGGTCTCGAAACCGGCCGCAGGCCTTCGGCACTGTTCCCGACTTGGCCCCTAAAGGCCCTGGTGATTCCGGCCCTCAGCTCGTCATTTGAGTTGCATTTGATCTGTTGGACTCCCATTTATCCGCGTCCGACACAAAAAGTCGAAGAGGTTGCAGGCTGCAGCCAGGTCAGTTGGGAGGTAAAATGTCTGGTGCAGCGTGGTCGACGAAATTCTCCGAAAATCAAGCCTGGGTCTTCATGCTGGTGTGGCAGGGTCCAGAGCCTTGCTGCCACACTCAGGGCCTCCCTGCGGCTACCCGGTCGATCACCACCTCGCTCAGAACACTGATGTAGCCGTCGTTGTTCGGCACGTCACCTTCACTATTGAAGTCGATCGTCGATCATGGGGGTTTCTCTTTGCTGTCGCCTCATAATCGAATCCTGAATCTTTCAGCTCCTTTCTGACCTTTTCCAACAACCTCTTGCTGACAGTGAGGAAGTTGTAAATATATTTGCTTGTCTGTCGGCGCGGATTCCGAGGAGGCCTCTTCCACAAAATGGGGGTTCCAAATCTTGCATAGTCTAATATTTTGCAAAGATTTAATGAGCTACACCACTTCAACCTTTTCCGGAGGTGAGTTGTCTTGATCTAACCGGAGCCGTGACCTGAGATGACCTGGAATCAAATTTTCACAAAAGCAGCGCAAAAGATTGGGGATACGGCGAACACAAATATGCCGCGGCTCTGCGCCGCCTTTTTCGGCATCTCCGAAAAGCCTTACCGGTGTGTACAAACACCGCCTCCCCCAGCAGCGCGCACGGTAAGAAAACTGCCAAAGGGACCCTTTCCCTTAAAGGAAATGGGCTTAAGGTCATGCAGTGACCTGAATGGGTCAATGGTCAATGATCATGATATGAATCATTGCATGCAGCTCGACGAGACAAACATAACGCCGTTGAGCCAAGCTCTCCAGCATAATTGCATGCAAAGTTATTACATAACACATGCTTGTGACCATGATTTTTTTCCAAATACAAAAATATAACTATAATATTTAGAGTAAATCCTATCTCCAATTTTCTTACCATCGAAGGCTAATGTATAGAAGTCGATTTTGTCATGTATAAAATCCAAATTGTAGATGGCCACAATATAAAATCACGTGATCTGACCTAAGATCACATGTTAAAATTCAAAACATTTCGTATTTTCAAAAAATGATGTAACCTTCACCCTACGGGGGCTGACAGCCCCCCCCCCCCCCCCTCCCCTGAGGGTTTTCTTGAATAACTTTTTACACATACTGAAATTTTCAGTAGCTAAGTTTACATCATTTTGTTTTAAAAAAAAATTAGTCCGAATGTTTTTGAATGGATCGATTTCCGAGGTCAGGACCCACGCTAAGCATAGCTTGTTGCGCAGGCCCTGACCCCACCACCCGATCAAGCAATTCCTGGCGTCCGGCAGAATTTAGAAGCGAAAGTTTTACGTGCCCGACATACCTGGACACGGTCCGCCCCGCCCTCTGACGTCACCTGACCTTGAGTGCGCCCGCTGACACCGGCCACAGGCCATCCCAGTCAGGGGCAAATAGCGAGCGCCGAAGCGACTCGAGTCCGGGCTGCCACTACCGGGTGAGGTCAGAAGCCCAGCGCTCTCCCAACTGAGCTACAGGGGCGGGCAATTATACGTATCCTATCAAAATTTGAAGTGTATACGACTGAAGTGTATACGATCGGGACCTATGACCCTTTCGTCCAGGTCATGTCAGACCCCAAAGGTCCATTGACCTGACCCCAAAGGTCACCAGTTGACCTAGATTCTCAAAATAGGATGCCTTTGGATTTTCCTTATGACAAGCAACACGTTACTTTTATGGTGTCTCTCTATCTCTCTCCGTTCAGAAGTTATACTAAGCGCCCTGTACAATCGCTATTTTTGGACGTGGTCGATCTTTGATCATTCACTTGACCTGGAAGGTCACCCGTTGACCTGAAGCCTAAAAATCGCATACTTTTCGATTCGTCTCATGACAGGCAACATGCTGTTCTTACCGCATTACTCTAAGTTGCTTGGTTTGGAAGTTGACAAGGGTGGGGAGGGGGGCTGTCAGACCTCCCCCGTAGGGCGAAGGTGAAAAAGGTCCCCGTAGGCCAGAGTTAATAATAATAATCTATCGTTCCCGAGGATTCTGAAGATACCTATACGAGGGGCGACTGATAAGTTCCCGGCCTGACCATGACAGAGACAAGTTAGAATCCCCGGGTGCGTTTCTTTCTCAGCGTATGTTTCTTTGATGGTAACACACTCATTCCAGCGGTCCTGACACATCGCATGCCATATCCTTATAGAACCCTTTATATCTGGCCTCCAGAAACGCCTCTACGGCCTCAATGACGTCATCATCGAAGGCAAAGTAGTGTCAACTCATCACATTTGTTCATGTTTGGTAACATTATGCAGGTTTGGGAACACAAAGGAGTCTATTGGAGCTAGTTCAGGGGAGTATGGCGGGTGCAGGACGAGTTCGAACCTGCAGTACTCAATGACATTTGTGGCTGCCGCGCTGATGTGTGGCGGAGCACTGTCCTGGTGGAGCATTACGCTTTTTGTGAGCACCTCCCGTCGCTTCCTCTTGATTTTCTTGTTCAGTCGCTTCAGTAAATTATCATAGCAGGTCCCGGTGCAAGTTTAAGCGTTTTTTTTTCCAGGAAGTCCCAGTACGTTTGGTCTTTCAGTTTCCCAAACGATTGTATTTGTGGCTTTGCCAGAAGACTTCTCGGACTTCACTGTCTACGGAGGTGGAGAACCTGGATATTTCCATGGTTTGGACAGTTCTTTCGTCTCTTGTTGAAGGTGATGGACCCATGTTTATCCATATTCACAATTCTGCTAAGAAATTGATCGGGATCTGCTTCAGAAATACTGGCAAAACCTCTTGAAGCGTCGCGGCAAACATTTTTTATAAGTTCTAGGAAGTTTGAGACCTGACCGTTTGAGACCTGTTTGAGTTTGAGACCTGTTTGAGCTGAGACCTTCGACATAGCCAGACCATCAATGATAATGATATGATTGCGTTCATTGGAGATCCTAAGTTCCGTAGCAATGTATCGCTCCGCAGCACGTCGATCTACCACGACCATGTCATGGACTTATCCCATGAAGTCGTGGATGGTGACGGGACAGGCCTTTCAGGTCACGTGCCATCTTCAAGGCTGACTCCTCCGCGCAGGAAATCTGGTGTCCACTTCCTCACTTTTGCATATGACGGGGCTTTATTCCCTCATGTTTGTACCATGTCTTCATGGATCCGTTTGGGCGTCATCCCTTTCATATTGAGGCACGTGCCTACAGCACGCTGCCCGATCTCCCACATTCCCTTAAAAACAGCCAACTTCAAAATTATAAACGGTAGTAGCACAAATTGAAAAACAGTTAGAACAATGAATCTTGGTGTGTACGCCTAAAACTCATCACACATTAGATTGTGTGAAAACGAGCCATCTGTTGGCGCCTTTATATATCAAGCCGCGAAATTATCAGCCGCCCGTCGTATAGGTTTACATGAATCGCACGATTTAGAAGGGAGATATTGTCCTCTGAAAACTAGAGTTTAGCATGACATTACAAGGTTGTCCAAGGCTGTAACTCGAAAACCGTTCGACGGATGGAGATTGAAATTTCACAATTTGAATCTACGGCCCAGATAACCCCCAATACATAGTTTTCTCAAATATTAGATGTATAGTGTTCAGGCTTGGTCGATCTGTCATGGAATGCCCAGCTCCCAGATACACATGCACAATGCTCCCGGATCAATCATAGTTTCTGAGCAAGACCTGTGCATCAGAGCAAAAGTTCCCAGTAAAAAGTTATATAACTCGATAGCGATGTAAACGACAGGTAGTGTACCCATAGACGATTGTACGATGCAATATTAGCTCCTAATCATTCTGATGATGAAACATGTACCTATTGTTTCGAAACGTTAAAATATTGAATGAGCTTAGGAGAAGTTATATTCAAGCTATCAAGAAATGAGACGAAAACCGTGCGAAAAATAGAAACAACTCAACGAAAACCAGTGAAAGCTCAAAATGCTTTGGTTTTTAATAAAACAGCCAATAAAAGAAAATATTATGCCGAACCATATATATGTAGAATTAGTTAACAAGCACAAAATTACAGTACCCCTCAAAAAATTCCCCAGTGATGCCCCTTCACTTGATGCCTCCATTTCGTGATGCCCCTGTCCGAAAATGCAGTATGCTCGAAAAATCCTCGCTACGCCCCTGGTTCAACAGAAGAAAAAAACATCGTATTGTCTCCTCCCCAATAGCAAGAGGCATTGACATTTTGCCCTTGTCATTGCTAAAACGTTTAACCGTTTAATGAGCGGTGCTTGATGTGAAAGCGGGTACTGAAAGTTTGGGGACGATATTGGCAGTAGTTTACTTGCGAAATACGCGAGGGAGCAAAATAAAATACTCTCGTGTTAGTCACTAGTCCAGTAACATAAATGGTCAGGCCGTAATTTTACTGAACTGTATTTGACTTCTTCCTGGCGCTGACAACGCTGAAGCACGCGCATTTTATTTTACATGGATCCAACCACAGCGTATTAGGCCTAACCCGCGCTGTGCTGGGGAGAGGGACGTTTGGATGTGCGTACCTCCTGAAATTTTAGGAAATCCAAGGAACAAACGCGAGAGCTAGAGATGTGCTAGCTAGAGACGTGTGACTGATACCACGGTGTTTATCTCGTCCAGATGCGTCTCTTCATATGCAACATGACCAACCTGGGTCACCAAATGAACTTGACCTGAGGTCATATTTTGAGCTTGACCCGATCTGGGCACCATAAGTATGGTTCGGATCGTCTTGACGAGGCAAACGCGGTGGCGTAAACAAAAAAATATTTATAAGGTAAAAAGTTAGGCACGAACAACTTTTGGGAAGAAAATGTAAATATGACCTTTGGTTACCTCTGGAGTCTGGAGACATTATATTGACATTATATACAATTATAGGGCACCTAAGCGATAACATTTTTTCAAGAGCTTTCGATTGCGTTTCTTCGTTTGTTCCAAGCTATCATATTCCCCAGATATTTTGATGTTTCTGGAGGGGAGTCCTAACTTGGAAAATTTGACCTTTGGCGCATGGCCTCTGGTGACCTCAGTATTGACCTGACCGAAAATGTCACAAGCGTAGGAACAGCGGGGCCACCGCCCCACTTTTCGGCTATTTTTGTGCTGAAAATATTTAGCTAAATTATCCAGATACCACCCCCCCCCCCCCCCCCCCCCCCACAAACACACACAAAAACATCTCGAATGTAATATATTTCGATAACATAGACATGCATTTTCGGTATAGATTGCGAAAGTGGCGCAAAATTCGCAAATGGCGCATGTTATCATGATATTGTGTGCTTCGGGGGAGCAATCTGGCGCAGTGGTAAGACATTTGCTTGCTGTGCCGGGAACCGGGATTCAAATCCCTCGGCGGGCCTCTGAAAAATTGATCCCAGCCCCCATATCCCTTGGAACAGGGTGATAGTTCAATCGACATGGCCTTCAAAACTGCTATCTCAGCGCTAAAATCCCATTATGAAAGTAGTGACTGCTTTCCTTTAAACACCGTATTGACATCACTGCAAAAGATCACGTCATACCCCCCCCCCCCCCCCCGCTCGAAAGGTTCGATGTCATGGTGTGTCCGTACAAGTTTTGAAACCGTGGCGACGCCACTGCACAATGGTATTCGCTCGAGTTGAATGACAAAGTTGTGCCAACATCCAGAAAGCTTTCCTGCTCGACCCAAAAGCACGACGTCCATCCCGACCACAACATCTACCAAACGACCAAAGCGTTTCGTGACTGAGACCCCTGCCAAGCCAGCGCGGCGTGGCGGGCCCTTTGGTGAGCCGTGCCAAACCAGCGCACCACCACCTCACACAATGACTGCGGTCATTATTGACACACTACACCACGCTTCGGCACGCTTCGGCACGCCACGCTTCGGCACGCTGCAGTGGGCAGATACGATCCTTCTGCTGGCATGAGTCAGCCGCTCCTCCCCCCTCCCCACTCGCCCCTCGCCCTCCCCCCCCCCCCCCCCCCCCTCACCCCTCCTCAGCGAGCCGACCGATCGCCGATATACGGCACAGGACGTCATAATGCGCTCCCTGCGCCATAATCGCTGACACCCAGCATGTGGTGGTGATTGGTGCCCACACGGTGGCGATGGGCGGGGTGATTGGTGTCCTACAGGTGGTGATTGGTACACACACGGTGGCGATGGGCAGGGTGATTGGTGCCCACACGGTGGTGATGGGCGGGGTGATTGGTGTCCTACAGGTGGTGATTGGTGCACACACGGTGGCGATGGGCGGGGTGATTGGTGTCCTACAGGTGGTGATTGGTGCACACACGATGGCGATGGGCGGGGTGATTGGTGTCCTACAGGTGGTGATTGGCACACACACGGTGGCGATGGGCGGGGTGATTGGTGTCCTACAGGTGGTGATTGGTACACACACGGTGGCGATGGGCGGGGTGATTGGTGTCCTACAGGTGGTGATTGGTACACACACGGTGGCGATGGGCGGGGTGATTGGTGCCCACACGGTGGCGTTGGGCAGGGTGATTGGTGCCCTACTGGTGGTGATTGGTACCCACACGGTGGCGATGGGCGGGTTGATTGGTGCCCACACGGTGGCGATGGGCGGGATGATTGGTGCCCTACAGGTGGTGATTGGTGCCCACACGGTGCGATGGGCGGGGTGATTGGTGTCCTACAGGTGGTGATTGGTGCCCACACGGTGGCGATGGGCGGGGTGATTGGTGTCCTACAGGTGGTGATTGGTACCCACACGGTGCGATGGGCGGGGTGATTGGTGTCCTACAGGTGGTGATTGGTACCCACACGGTGGCGATGGGCGGGGTGATTGGTGCCCACACGGTGGCGTTGGGCGGGGTGATTGGTGTCCTACATGTGGTGATTGGACCCACACGGTGGCGATGGGCGGGGTGATTGGTGCCCACACGGTGGCGTTGGGCGGGGTGATTGGTGTCCTACAGGTGGTGATTGGTACCCACACGGTGGCGATGGGCGGGGTGATTGGTGCCCACACGGTGGCGTTGGGCGGGGTGATTGGTGTCCTACAGGTGGTGATTTGTACACACACGGTGGCGATGGGCGGGGTGATTGGTGCCCACACGGTGGCGTTGGGCGGGGTGATTGGTGTCCTACATGTGGTGATTGGTACCCACACGGTGGCGATGGGCGGGGTGATTGGTGCCCACACGGTGGCGATGGGCGGGGTGATTGGTGTCCTACATGTGGTGATTGGTACCCACACGGTGGCGATGGGCGGGGTGATTGGTGTCCTACAGGTGGTGATTGGTACCCACACGGTGGCGATGGGCGGGGTGATTGGTGTCCTACAGGTGGTGATTGGTACCCACACGGTGGCGATGGGCGGGGTGATTGGTGTCCTACAGGTGGTGATTGGTACCCACACGGTGGCAATGGGCGGGGTGATTGGTGTCCTACAGGTGGTGATTGGTGCCCACACGGTGGCGATGGGCGGGGTGATTGGTGTCCTACAGGTGGTGATTGGTGCCCACACGGTAGCGATGGGCGGGGTGATTGGTGTCCTACAGGTGGTGATTGGTGCCCACACGGTAGCGATGGGCGGAGCAGACTCGATAGACGCCTCCTGTCTGGGATCCTGACTACGCAATCAGCTGGGATATTACGTAAGAGGGTATGCGGTCTTTATGGTGTTGGTAGCATGAGGTAACATACTTGCAGAGTTGGTATATGTTTTATTTGGAATGATTAACATTTTTGCGTGTTAAATTTAACTGTAAGTAAACAAGCCAATCATTATAGAGCCCCAGAAGGTAGGGTTTCTTTAATTTAACGATGCTTCGTCATTTTCTGGTCAAATTAATTGCAGCCACCGGATGCGCTCAGTGCACCCTCTCATACGGACTTTTCCTATCACGGGTGCAAACTTCCTATCACAAACAAACTTCACCGACGGATATTCCTCCCAACATGAGACATAGCCGTGGATGTCACATCTGTCACACCAACTCATCAGCTACAGGCTGAAGGATGGTCCTGAATAATACGGTATAACATCAATATTAAACGAAAATTTGTATACATGAACACGCGACAATCGTATGACAAGGTCAACAATTGATTCATGCCGTAGTTCTTGAATTAATTTAAATTAACCTGAAATAATATTTGCGTTTTTTGAGCATTTGAAAATGTACTGGGTAAAACAGAAATAGGTCCTCATTTGTTGCGTATGTTGGAGCCAAATGACACACCAATACGTGTATCTAATGAAATCAATAGCACACGCGTGAGAGCTTTTTTGACGCACTTTTGTTTCACTTATCATTGACATTCGTTCATTTAATTTTCACTTGACGAGATGGTGGGGCTTGTTTTTTGAATGTTCTTCTTTTCCTTGCATACGTTTGCATAATTTGCACATATTATATACCATATTATGGTGTCTGTTTCATGGTCGATGTGTAAATGTGTCGAGCAACCAAGCCTTCTCGGGTGAAATATTCGTAGTGAATATGAATTTCCGATAGCACCCTTCGTTTATGTTCCTTGATGCGATTGCATCGATGGTTAGCGGTTTTCTTCATTGTATTTGCATTTTCATTTTCCTTCGAGGAGTTTTACTGCTTAGTTACTTTTCCAGTGTTGACTTTGACATTTCCATATTGCTTTCGTCTTATTTTATGCATGTTCTTTTCGTGGTTTGTAAACAATGACAGAAGACACAAGTGACGAAATATTTTTATTTTATTTTATTTGGTCCGAATGTTTGCTATTATAGCAGGTGATTTCAATTACAATATTCTTTCAGCAAACCAAAATAAGTGTAATAATGATTTCACAAATTTAATGATATCATATGGTTTGTTCCCAATGATAAGATCTGTTCGGACCACTTGCCAATATTTGTATCACTAAGAATAGATCATAATAATTTTGTTTTAAATAGGAAAAGAATAACAGTATTTAACACGCAGAAGATGCCTCAACTAAATGATTGTCTTATATCAAGATTACGTAATTTCCAGACAAACACTGACGCTAATATTGCAGCTGAACATCTTCCGAAGGCTTGCGCCGATGGAATAGCATCTTTCTCAAAAACTTATAGACCTAGCCGTAGAAAATCGTCCATAAAACCATGGATCACCAAGTATTCTTTGCTCGATCAATAAGAAAACACAACTGCATAACAAGTTCTTAAGACGAGGAAATAGGACGAATGAAAATAACTATAAAATATATCGAAATGTGCTTGTACAAACTATCAGGGATGCAAAACGGTTGTATTTTAAAGAAGCACTGGAACAGCACAAAAATGATTGAAAAGTGACTTGGGCTTTACTAAACCAAGTTGTCAACAATTTACACACAAAAAAAACAAGACAATCACCCCGACACTTTGTATGATAGTCAGGGTATATAGGAAGCCAGATGTGCCAGATGGCTTTAATATATTCTTCTCTTCCGTAGGGCAAGTGAAATAAGTGAAAAGTGAATAAGTGAAGTGAAATAAAGAAATATCAAAGGTTGAAAATGATCATCTAAACTATGTAAATGAAATAGAATATGAACCATATGTTTCGACGCCACAAACTACAGCTATTGAAATAGAAACGATTTCCAAGTCTTTACACACTGTAGGAGGTGGAGTTGATAAAATTAGCACACAGATACTCTTAGGAACATATAAAAACATAATTCATCACCTTGCCTTTTTCTTAAATTTATGTTTAAGCAAAGCAGTATTCCCCGACAATCTAAAAGTTGCAATAATAAAGCCAATACAATACATAAAGCTGGAAGTAAAGATAAGTTTAACAAATTATAGGCCAATATCCTTACTGCCAATTATATTGAACATACTTGAGAAAAAAAAACTAATACTTAACACTGTCACCCTTCTTAGAAATAAATAACATATTAAATCCGTTGCAATTTGGTTTTCGAAAGAAGCATAGCACGTATATGCCGATAGCTCATATGAATGACAAAATAAGTAAAAATTTGCGAGAAAATGAAATGACATGTATCCTATACCTAGATCTAAAAAAGGCATTCGATACTGTATGTAACGAAACACTCATGCGAAAAATACATTGTATTGGGATCAGAGGGTGTTTATATGACATAATTACATCATGGCTTAGCAATCGACAGCAGATAACAAAAAATCATAATATCTTCTCTGAAAAACAGGCCGTTACTGTAGGAGTCCCACAGGGATCAGTTATAGGTCCTCTATTATTAATAATGTACATAAACGACATGCAAAACATTTCAGACTTAGCGAGCTTCTATCTATTCGCCGATGATACAGCGGTTATGTTTAAAGCGACCAAATATTGACCGATTACAAATCAAAGTGAATCAATTGATGCCGATCATTACAAAGTGGTTTCAGACAAATAGGCTATCTTTAAATGCATCCAAATCAAATTATCAGATTTTCTCAGGAAATCGTACAAGAAATATTTGCATCTCATTAGGAAATACTAAAATAGACAGAAAAGCATGTGTAAGGTATTTAAGAATGTATGCTGATGAAAACCTGAAGTGGCATAGCCATATTGCCTATGTTCTATCTAATATGTTATATCATGCCGAAGGGTCTTGGCATGTACTTTGAATAATAAAGCACCTTAAGAGCTCCCCCGCACCCGCGTGAAAGGGCGAGAGAGTATTCCACTGTGAGTGGTAGCCAAGCTCAGCACGGAAGAAGTAAACATTCAGCACTCGAAGGGAGAATAATGCTCCCGACGTGATATGTCGGCCACGCCATAGCCATCGAACTCAATAGTCATGGCTATCGTGACGCTGCTCTCATCATTATTCCAGTTCTGATTCTGATTCTTCCCTTCCGCCATTGTGGCTTCACCTCAGCTCTGCCAGATTTGGAAATTGAGTCTGACATGGTATCGAGTGCCCTCGTGACCAGCCAGATTCATCAAGCTGTTGAGTATTCATTAAACTGGGCATTATATTAATGTTATAAACAAAACATGGCGGTACTATCGTTTTTTTGGCGTAATGAATCTTTAGAATCTTTTTTGTTTGACATTATTACAACTTTGGTTAAGTTTGCATGTCAACGAGAACTGTTACTTTCCTTCTTTATTTGGTTGCGAGCAAATTGTGTTAACACAATACAGTAAAACATGCTGCTTGTATTGGAGAAGTGAACTTAACCCGCGCCGTGCCGGGGGTGGGGCGTTTAGACGCCCCCCCCCCCCAGGTTTTGCACGGATAGCGGAAAAACGGCGAGGTGCAGCGGCGCTGTTTTCGGCACAGGTGTGTAAGCACCAATCACCCACATAGTGTGCAATTCTTGACCTCGTGTCATGTCAGGTCAGGTCACCAGACCAGGTCACGTGACCCCACCTCCAAAAATGTTGCCGGTTGTACCACAGCCACAGTTTTTGGCCGATCGATGTCGTACTTACAGGATTTCACAAGGTCATAGGTACCTACCATTCTTTTATCCCGGATTTTGTATATCGGTGACCTAAGGTTGGGTCAATTTTGTGACCTCCCCATTATAAGTCAAAGGGAAATATGAAAATGCTTCCTATTCTGAGGATAAGCATGATATCAGCCCAATTCCTTCTACGTCATGTTATCATTGGATATTTTTGAAGACCCATGTGCAATTTTTGTGCAGTGACCCCTACATTGTCAGCTGAGGTCATCCGAGGTCACCAACACTTTCTTGTCAATAACTATCGACAAATCAAGATAGAGAAGTGAAACCGGCACCATTGTGTTTGTCTCGTCGAGGCACGTCTCCCAATGTGCAACATGACCTAATTAGGTCACCATTTAACCTTGACCTGAGGTAAAATTTCGAAGTTGACTTAACCTGGTCATCATGAATATGATTCGAAGTGCCTTGACTAGACAAACACGATGGCGTCAACACTATTACCTTATCTTTATTAGGTAAAACAAAACAAAAAACAAAAATGTGAAAAACAGTTCCGACAAAAAAAGACTTTTTGATCTTTGATGACCTCTGGGGCCTAAACTATTGACCTGAGCTTAAATCTGAGGACACCAAGTGTGGTTACAATTTTCAAGAGCTTTCGATTTTTTTTTTGTGTTCTTCGTTTGTTCCTAGCTATCATAGTTCCCGAGATATTTGGGTTGTTCGAAGCTAAGTCCTAAAACTAGAAAATATTATCTTTGATGACCTCTGGTGACCTCAATATTGACCTGATAAGCAAAAGGTCCGAAATAGTTTCAAAATGCTTTTGGACGAGCTTTCGAACTTTGTTTTCGGTTTTGCTTACGTCCCATAGGAGCCGAGTTCATGGGGGGTGTCCAAACGCCCCCCCCCCCCCCCGGCACGGCGGAGATGAACCCGAGCAGCGGCACGGCACGGGTTAACATTCCATATAATTGTTCTGCCCCTAAACAATTAACGGCTTAAATACCATTTATCTTAGATCACGGCGATTGTTCCCCCATTTAGTTTCTACTTCTTTCATTCCAACTCTTCATCGAAACTGTCACGCTCTTTTCCAATTTCCGCAAGAGCTGCAGCTGTCATTGCTGGATGGTTTTCAATATCGTCTGCCGACAAAAGACGGCTCGGAACTGCACAATCGGAGCTCACAATCTCAGAGCCGGCACGCGATGGCTTCTGCTCGCTAAAGTCGGCGGGGGTACGCCTCTTCAGACCACAGATACTCGGTTTTGTTGGAAGTACACTCATATAAGGAGTGATTTGCCAACGGAATGGTATAATGAATGGATTAATCTGTTAAAAAATATCTGATCAATGGGGTGATTTAAATGTTAGCCATTCGTAAATTCCCATGATTGCCGTATTAGAATGTCGTACCTCTTCGCGGTCACCACCCATGCGTATTGTAAGTTTTAAATTATAAAAAAAATCATTAGTTGGGTGTGACCTGTCCCATCATTTCCACACTAATGGTGAGAGGCGGTCAGTCAAAACAAATTATCAGCAACGAAATGATCCATGTGCCATCTAAAATGAGATCCTCATTGAAAGGTCACGACGCCAAAAGGCGGCCGACACGGAAACCATTATGACCCGCAGAATGACCGCGAAACCTCGTTTATATGGTTAATGGCGCTAGAAGCACTGCGCTCCGATGTCGTGGGCGCATCCTGGGTAGTTTATAGGAACGTTCTCATCGTAACGGACGCATAGAGTGAAATTGACAAGCTCACCGAAATAGTGAATTGAAATCCTAAACCAGAAAGCTGCATTCATTTTTAGCAATCCCATCCTCAACTTGGTGTCAATTGAAACTTGACTACTGAATACTGAATGGCCTTCAGTTCAGAAGACACTCAAGGCAAGAAGACATATTTATGAGATTCGCTTCGAAGCTCTTGAATTTAATTTTATGGAGGAATTTGTATTAGTTCTAATGTGATTTTATTATTTTGTGTTAACTTGATTTTTTGTTTGTGAACCGCATTTATTTCCAATAGTATAATTATTCAAAATTAACAAAGGCTAGGCCATATTGTATTAATTTATCTGAACGGAAGGGTCAGAATCCTTCGTCGGATAGGCGACAGAAAAAGACATGCTTAACACGACACTGATAAAGAACTCCCTTAAAAAATGACATTCATGAAGGTCAGTCCACTGATACAACCAGTGATTTGTATTTAAGAACATTTATAAGGTGAACAATCCATTTTGTCGTGGACAACGATAAAGAGCATATATATATATATATATATATATATATATATATATATATATATATATATATATATATATAGCATATATATATATATATATATATATATATATATATATATATATATATATATATATATATATATGCTAGGGTTGCTGTCTGTGGTTTTTCTAAGTTAAGCACTGGCACTGAGCAGCTGACAGTGAAAATATGCGGTTCACCATACTGGAGGTACCAACGTGCCCAGCTACATGTAGCGATGGGATGGAAACTGGAGCTGCGATTGAGGATTGGCATAGTCGTGATGTCATCACTCCATTGTGCATTATTTGACGATAAATGCACGTTATCAAATCATATGAAACACATTGTATCATTACAACAATATTATCACATTTCTGAAAACATTCACGACTCCCTGGATTGGTAGATTATGTTCTGGAGTCCTACACATGAGTTAAACTTCTTTTTTTTAAATTAAAAGAAAAAATAACCTAGTGTCGTCCTCTTATCAATTTGCTTGTAATGAATGTGTGTTGCCATAATAATCACACCTGCAATGTACCGGCTCCCCGTTTGACGCATCACAGCTGCTGCAGCGACGACTGAGATCGGATCAGCTTGATCAGCGTAGATCGCTTGATCAGTGTAGATCGCTTGATCAGCGTAGATCAGCTTGATCAGCGTAGATCGCTTGATCAGCGTCATCAGCGTAGATCGCTTGATCAGCGTAGATCAGCGGCATCAGGGTAGATCGCTTGATCAGCGTGGATCGCTTGATCAGCGTAGATCGCTTGATCAGCGTAGATCGCTTGATCAGTGTAGATTGCTTGATAAGCGTAGATCGCTTGATCAGCGTATCCTGATGCAACGACACCTTCTTGCATCGACTTCAGAAAGCAGCATATATATATATATATATATATATATATATATATATATATATATATATATATATATATATATATATATATATATATATATATATATATATATATATATATATATATTATATATATATATATATATATATATATATATATATATATATATATATATATATATATATATATATATATATATATATATATATATATATATATATATATATATATATATATATATATAT
>JAXIVJ010013512.1:7500-36986 GCA_036785665.1 Chirona hameri | reverse complement strand
GTAAAAAGTCGTATAGATAAAAGTCGAAGGATAAAAAGTCGGAAGATAAAAAGTCGAAAGACAAAAAGTCGGAAGATAAAAAGTCGAAAGATAAAAAGTCGAAAAATAAAAAGTCGAAAGATAAAAAGTCGAAAGGTAAAAAGTCGAAAAGGTAAAAAGTCGAAAAGGTAAAAAGTCAACATGGCAAAAAGTCAACACGCCAAAAGTCAAATCGTAAAAAGTCCCATAACTAAAAGTCAATGGGAAGAGTCGACGTGGCAAAAAGTCAATTCGCAAAAGGTCAAATCGTAACAAGTTGAATCGATAAAAGTCAATCGCAAAATTAGAATGAGTAAAAAGTCATCGTGGCTAAAAGTCAACACGCCAAAAATCAAAAAAAAAGTCAAGTAGATATAAAAGTCACTAGCATAGCATACAAGCCGCATGAGTAAAATGCTAACATAGTAACCCCCTCCCCAGACACCATGTACGGTCAGGTCGATCCGGTTCATGGAAATGTTACTAGAGCCTCATAGGAATCCTCGCCATTGGGGCATTGGAGCACCTGCAGATCAGATTTCAACCAATCGGCGTTCGTGTGACCGACCGAGTCGACTGCGGCGCGTTGTCGCGTCTCGTCAACTGCACAGTGGCAGAGGCAGGTATATGCACAATGTGCTAACGATCAGTTTAACTATTTACGCTGTTACCGCTCTAAAAAAATGATATCTGCATTGCATGGTGTTTGAGTGGAGTGCATAGAGTTTAAACTCCACCGGAAGTAAATACCTATCACCGCTATTGCTCTCTCCGCTGCGCTGAGTTGGCTCCCGGTAACTTCCAGCCATCTCCGGTATCACCCGTCCCCGAAACGGTGTCCCGTCATGTGAAGTGCTGATTGCAATAACAAGCTTTAGTTCGGCAGCGACCAGCTGCGAGTGAGGAGCGCCGGATCAGGAGACGTCATGAGTTACCAATACTTGATATGCCATAAGTCAGTCAAACATGATATCATTCTGAAATTTGGTATGGTAGTTTCCCATATGTGGTTCTCTGACATGTATTCCTGCTTTTTGAATATATTTAAAAATTTGATTTGTTGGGCATTTCCCCCCCCCCCCCAAAAAAAAAACAACTTTATTTGCATTTTTTGGTCAAAAACCGAAATGTTCGAAAATTCGAGATAGCCATTTCGTAGCCATTACGATTTGCTATCTTTTGACGTTTTTGGATTGCATTTTGCTTAAAATATGGCATTTATACGGTCTGTTACATTTTAGCTGATTTTGGTGTAAAATTCGTGTGTAGTGACGTCACTAAATTCGCTATAACCGAGAACAAAAATCGACGAAATTTCTTTATTTTTTCACAGAAGACGTAAACGTGATTTCGAAGAAGGTACCCAAAGTTTCACGTTGATAGCCCTATTGGTTTCTGAGTTATTACGAAAATTAATCAGGGGGGTTAAACGCCCCCCCCCCCCACCCAGTCAATGGCGGGTTAATAGTCGGATAGTCCAAAGAAAAGAATGGAATGAACGGGAAGTCAAGAGACGAAAATTGAATGGGCCAAATGAACTGATTATCGTCATTGACTTTTTGCCATTTCGACTTTTTACCTTTTTACTCTTCATCTTTCGACTTTTATCGACGTCGACTTTTTGCTATTTGACTTTTCACGTATTTTTTTTCCATCTCGACTTTCTACGTTTATTTACTTTTCATCTTTCGACTTTTGGCGACGTTGACTTTTTACCATTTCTTCTTTTCATCTTTTGACTTTTAGCGAAGTTGACTCTTTACCATTTCGACTTTTTATCCTTCGACTTTTTGCCATTTCGACTTTTCGTCTTTTGACTTTTAGGGACGTCGACTTTTTACCCCTTGACTTTCCGTCCGTTTACTTTTATCTTTTGACTTCTTACCCTTTTGCCTTTTCGTCTGTTGACATTTTACCCTGTTGACTTTTTGTCACTTGACTTTTTATCCGTTTGACTTTTGGTCCGTCAACTTTTTTCCATGTCGACATTTTGACTGTTGACTTTTTGCCCTGTTGACTTTTTGTCATTTGACTTTTTATCCGTTTGACTTTTGGTCCGTCGACTTTTTTCCATGTCGACTTTTTGACAGTTGACTTTTTACCCTGTTGACTTTTCGTCAATTGACTTTTATCCGTTTGACTTTTTCACCGTTGACTTTTTTCCACGTCGACTTTTTGCCCGCCGACTTTTAGGACTTTTTACTGTTTACTATTGACTAAATGTCCCTTTACTTAACATCCGTTTACTTTTTGCCATTCGACTTTTCGTCCGGCATCCATTTTTAGCACCCCCCCCCCCCCCCCCCCCCCATCTGATCTCCGGAACTACTGGACCGAGTGTAAAAATTCAAACGGCATTCGATAGCCCTGGACGCAATACATTTGTATTGAGGCAAACATAATATTGTTGACCTCTGGGTCACCGATGACGTCACAGGTCAGGTAAAGTACAAAATGTTTGACCGTGTCAAAAGGTCTCGATGGATGGAGTTGTCGCGCAAAATTGCGATATTAAACGCATAAGCTGTCGATAAATCGGTATGATTCGTGTGTCTGGCACTTCTAAGTACCTTCCTAAGCTGTTTATGACCTTGGGTCAGGTCAAGGTCATCCGAGGTCACGAGGTCAAACTGCAGATTACGGTCATTAGGCGTTTGTAACACATGTTTATGGGTTCGTGTTTCGTCTAGTACGCGAAAAATGAACTTAGAACATTGTTTGTTCCATATAAATAGAAGTAAAAAGCAAAAAGGGAAATTCGTTTTTTATGCATAGTAATGCTGTGAGAAGTGGTCGATTTGTGTCATTTAAATGTCATAACTCGGTCATTTTTAAAGATATTGACTTTAATTTGGTACACATATTCACCGCACACGTCGCAATCACATATATTCCGGTTTTGGGATAATTCTGATTTTTTCTTGAAAAATTTGGAGAGAAAAAGATGTATTTGGATTTCTCAAAATTTTGAATTAAAAAAAACTCAAAAATCCGAGATGGCACTTTAATATCCCGGTCTATTGTCAGTAATTTGATTTAAAACAATTTAGTTTATCTGAAATATCGTACCTTTGACAGCGTTTTCCGCAAACCATTATTTTGCAACACAAACCGAAGAACATGACGTCACTCTGACGTCATTCCCGGTTGACCTATCATAGCCTCATATTTTTCCTTTTGCCAACATGTGTAGAATTGATGTGAGAGAAGGTAATGCAAGTTCGGTGACGATACCTGTGTTCGTTTAGGAGTTATTGCAAAATAACGGGAGGGTGGGGCAAAAAATAGCCCCCGTAAGTCGCGGGTTAACCCTCGCCGTGCCGGGGGTGTTTAAACACCCCCCCCCCCCCCCCCCCTCCTCTCTCAGGTTTTTCAAGGATAGCGAAAAAACGGCGGTGCGCAGCACCACCGTTTTTAGCACACCTGTTTGGACATCAATTGCGCACATTATGTTAAAAAAATACCTCGGGTCTTCTCAGATCAGGTCACCAGACCAGGTCACGCGACCCCACCTCCAAAAAAACTTGTGGTCGTACCACAGTCACAGTTTTTGGATGATCGGTTTTACACTTACAGGATTTCATAATGTCCTATGTATCTACAATTCGTTTATCCTGGATTTTTATATCAGCGACAGTCAGGTCTCAGGTCGGGTCAATTTCGTAACCTCCCCATTATAAGTCGATGGGGAAATATTGAAATGCTTCCTATTCCAAGGATACGCAAGATATCAGTCTAATTATTTCCGGATCATGCTATGATAGGCCATTATTGATGACCTAGGTGCCATTTTTGTTCACTGACCCATACAGGGTCATCCCAGGTCATCTGAGGTCACCAACCGTTGTATGCAAATAACTCTCGACATAATGACGATAGAGAAGTGAAACCGACATCAATGTGTTTGGCTCGTCGAGGTACGTCTTCCCATATGCAACATGACCTACTTGGGTCAAACTTGACCTTGACCTGAGGTCAAATTGTGAAGTTCACCTAACCTGGTCAACACTAACATGAGTCGAAGCGCCTTGACGATAAAAACAGGATGGCATCAACATTATCGCCTTGTCGTTATTAGATAAAAAGTTATTCGTGACAAACAGTTTTGTAAAAAATAGCCTTTTTGACATTTGATGAGCTCTGGAGCCGCAACTATTGACCAGAGCTAAAATACCAGGCTGGGAGTACCCATTTGGGACATCAGGGGACATTGGGACATCATCAGAAACCAGGCTAAAGCAGTACCCATTTGACCCCCAGACGAGGCAGGCCCCCGAAGGCGCCCAGTGTCTATCAGGGATTACCATGACCAGGTGCTGACCGAGGGCCCCTCAGGCCGACCAACCTAGGCCCCTCAGGACGACCTAGGACCCTCTTATGCCGGCCGAGGGCCCCCTTAGGCCGGTTGGATCCCTCAGGCCGATCGGGGGCCCTCTTAAGCCTAGCAAGGGCTCCCTCAGGCCGACTGAGGGCCCACCATGGGCTAACCAAGAGCCTTAGGCCGACCTTGGGCCCCCGTAAGCCTAACAAGGGCCCCTTAGGACAACCGAGGGCACCCCCAGGCCGACCGAGGGCTCCCTCGGGCCGAGTGAGGGCCCCTAAGTCCGAACAAGGACTCTCTTAAAGGAAATAGTTCACCTTCAGCATGGGGTTTTTAACTGAAATAGCAGTTTTGTAGGCCGTATTGAGAAATCCCTATCTGCAAGTTGTGTTGGGTGAAAAGACTCAAGCCGAAAATATCTAACTTTTTGGCGAAGGAATGCGGCGCATATATGATATACCGTACCGTCTGAAAGGGCCAGTTCTGCATGGAGCATGCGCAGACCAATAACGCACACCATACAATTAATAACATACGCCAGTTGGCGCGTGACCTTGGTCGGGATCGGATCGCTCGCCGCGAGCTCCGGGCATGTGCGTTGAGTGAACGCTGGCGCGTGCGCCCGGGAGGCCAGAACCAACCGGTCATGGTTACATACTTTTGAGCGTTTCCATGCAGAGATCAGAGTGAGATCAGTGACTGTCCGTGAAAGCTAGCGAGTGACCGGTGACTGGTGGTGCAGTGAACGGAGAGGGCGTCAGTATCTCAGCGGATGGCATCAGACGAGAGCGATGACGAGTCGGTGTTCACAGACTGTGCGGCGTCTGAGACGGAGTGCGTCGGCGCCGCGTCGGTTCATCGTGAGCGGCGCGTCTCAGTGTCGGAGATGGTGCGAAGAACCGAGAGCCGTAAGCCGAAAAGACCGGCGCCTGAGCGCGGCTCCACATCACCGCGGGACGCCGCGCTGCCCGCGGCTAAGCGGCCGGTCGCCGAGCCGGCCGAGCCGCCAGGGGTGGAGCTGAGTGCAGGTGCACTGACCGCGATCCGGCAGCTGATCGACAGCGGCATCGCGTCGGTTATCGCTGCTTTCGAAGCGAAGCTTGAGAGCATGGACAGACGACTGAACGCGCTGGAATCGGAGGCGATGGACAGAGATAGCGAGATTAAGCGCC
Source organism: Chirona hameri (assembly GCA_036785665.1). Taxonomy (NCBI): domain Eukaryota; kingdom Metazoa; phylum Arthropoda; class Thecostraca; order Balanomorpha; family Balanidae; genus Chirona; species Chirona hameri. The sequence continues at coordinate 31,475 of JAXIVJ010013512.1, read as the reverse complement.
TGAGTGAGCAACTAGCCCACCAGACGAAGGTCAACATATAGCTCCACACGCATGAAGAGAGTACGGAGCTCAACAGGCGTCTGTCTTCGCTAATCATCACATGCGACGAGAAGGTCACTCAGATTCTCAACAAGAGAATTACTGGACTGAGCTTGACCACATCGGACATTCAGGCCGCACATCGCCTTCAGAGCGAGAACAAGGTGATATGCAAGTTTGTCAAGCGTAGCGTGAGAGATCGGATATACGAAGCGCGGTTCGATCTGCTGAGGTCCAGTGCGGAGGCCGGGCCAGGTTCACATCGCGACCGTCAGTTGTCAGCGCTGTACCTGTCTGAGTCTCTGACAGCTTTCAACCAGTGGCTGTATACACAGCTGCTCCAAGCGCGCAGGACGAGCGGCGGATCCAAGGTGGCGTCAGTCTTCAGCCGCCGGGGAGTTGTGTTCTGCCGCACTGTCAGGGGCGGTCCCAACATCCGAATTCCGGATGTGGCTGCGTTGCGGCGGATCCTCAGTGGCGTCGGCTCGGCGCCCCCTCGTCCGGCGCCGGGCCGCCCGCCGGCGGTCGGGGCGCCGCCCGGTCGCGTTGCGCTGCGGGCCGGTGTTTCGGCGAGTCATGGCGGCGTGGATTCGCCTGTCGTCGCCGCCGCCGCCGCCGCGCCGCCGGCCGCCGGGGCGGCTGGGCCGGCGGCCTTCGTGTCGGCGGCGCCGCCGCTGCCTGCGGCTGCCGGGCTGCCGCGGGGCGGCGCGGCTGCTGGGTCCCCTGCTGGCGATGCTGCCGAGCTCGCTGCAGTGCTCCCTGATGCCGCGGCTGCTGGACCATCTGATGCCGCGGCTGCTGAGTCCCCCGCTGGCGCGGCTGCCGGGTCGCCTGTTGGCGCCGCTGCGGGGCCTTCTGCTACGGCGGCGACCGGGTCGCCTGCTGGCGCTACCTGACTCAGTCGTTGAGATTACGGAACGGGCTACTGCGAGGGCTGGAGCAACTCGGGACCGGACGACTTCTGGTGCTCACTGAGTGACGATAAGTGACGCGACTCAGTATGACTGATCGTGATGGTTTTTGTTTCAGACTCTTAAGAAGAGCTGTATTTAGTGTTACGAGAGCGAACAGACAATACGTATCAGGACCAAGCAGTGTGCAGAACTCGGCTTCGGTCATAACTATCGCAGGTCAAAGCGTCACTGTTCGTATAGAGATTCGTTTTCGATAATGTGTTACGGATCACTGATCCATTAACTCTAAGGCGATGTTGTTTATTACTGTTTCGTGCCGTCTTTATAGCTGATTCGTTTCAAGACGTTATGGACGTGGCGATGGTGTCTGATCTTGCGTGCTTTCCAGGAGCCGGGTGTGGCCGGGTCCGTGTCAGGTGTGCTGGCTATCGCCGGGGCGTCTGCGTCGGGAGGGGGCCGGGTGGCTCAGTTTGTAGAGCGTCTGACTCGGAATCCAAGGGTTCCGGGTTCGAGTCTGGCTACTGGCGCAAGTCATTCGGTTCCCCGCCGCGGAGGGAAGTGGTTCTCCCCACCCGCGGCGGCATATAGCTATAGGCTGGACTACGGGGTGGGCGAGAACAACTCCCCCCCAAAAAAAAATGCGGATCGGATCCGGCCATGGCCCGGTTTTTGTACGGTTAGTGAAGGGTATTCGATGCATGGATTCATTCAGTATTGTGGTATTGCTTTTTGGCGCTCCTGGGCAGGGCGCTCCCCGGCCGATGGTCGCGTGTTTGAGTAAGGCAATAACTGTACCTTCACGATGTAAAGCCAACCGGGTTCGATTTGAGTGTCAAACACTCTCACACACACTCACACAAACACTCACGCACACGTACAGGCGCACACACACAAACACAGCAGCTTCACTCAGCTTGACCACACGTGTTCGGGGGCAGCACGGGCCGTGCCAGGCGTGGTCAACAATTTCATAATATCAGTATATTTCATCGTGCCTTTGTCCCTCCATCTCTGCCGGACAGTGTTCCATTGTCTAAAGCACTTACTAATTACTAATTAATAATGGATAAAATAAAAATTATGTCTATGAACTGCCGGGGCCTTGGCGATCAGAGAAAACGACGAGATGTAATGCATTACATTCGAAACAAAAACTTCAATATTATATTCCTACAGGATACACATTTGACAACAAAGACAATACCGTACTTTGACAGCTTATGGCGAGGTAAAGCTTATCACTCATGTTTCTCATCGAGAAGCCGAGGGACAAGTATTTTATTTAGTAGTAACTTACAATGCACCGTAATCACAGATATCAGATCAGATTGTGGCAACTACGACATAGTTACGTGTAAAATTAACACTGAATCTTATGTTTTCGTAAATATGTATGGACCGAACGAAGATCGCCCATCCTTTTACAGAGAGTTGAATCAAAGATTAGAACAATTCAACGTCGATTACATAATCGTCGCAGGAGACTTAAACTTTGTGATAGATCCGGTTGCAGACTCGTTTAATTATGTCGGGGAAAATAATACTCATGCAAAACAAACTTTTCTAGAGCTATCATATAAGTACAACTTAATTGATGCATGGCGTCAGTTGCATCCCATGGGCCGTAATTACGCGTGGTCGCGGATAAATCCTTTAAAGCGTGGACGTCTAGACATGTTCTTTGTTAGCGATGACCTTTTGAATTATGTGTCAGATGTCTAAATGTTGCCAGGATATCGTACAGACCATAACATAATAACCTTATCAATACAAAGTAAAAATCAAAGAGGAAATGGTATCTGAAAATTTAATATTTCACATTTAACAGACGAAGATTATATTAAAACGGTAAAATCTTGCATCGGCGACACAGTCCGACAATACGCGGTCCCTGTATATGATAACTTAGTGTATAATGATGATAAGTAGTATAAATCCATACAACTAACAATAAACGACTGCCTTTTCTATGAAACTTTTATTATGATGATCAGAGGAGATACAGTTAAGTTTTCTAAACAAAAAGCAAAACGCGTAAGGACAACAGAAGCAAAGTTAATGGCCGAAATTACTGAAGCAGAAAACAAAGTTACATCATCAGGCCTTCAAAGTGATGCTACTCAGCTAAACATAATCAAAGCCAAACTTGAAGAGCTAAGATGTCCAATTATTGACGGACTGATTGTTCGGTCGCGGGTGGCCTGGCATGAGCATGGGGAGATAAATTCGAAGTATTTTTATCCTTAGAGAAAAGAAACTATAACAAGAAATGCATTCAATATATCAATGGCGGGAATGACATCATTTCAAAGGCGGATGTAATAATTGAAAACTTCTCGAATATTTTGCAAAATAAATATAATTCCAGGGATAGCAATACGCCAGATCCTTCATTCATAACGAATCATATAACAAATAGGCTAGATTCAAACAATAGGACGGAACTCGACGCGGATATAACAATGTTGGAATTAACTAGTGCTTTAAACTCTATGAAGAAAGGCAAGACACCCGGTTCAAATGGCTTCCCAGTCGAATTCTTCCGTTGTTTTTGGTCAGAAATAGGCCCATTTATGTACAGAGCAGTTAGAACCTCGTTGACTGAAGGCTACGAGCTTCCTTCTCACCGTGAGGGCATCATTACACTTATCCATAAGAAAGGGAAATCACCTCATACTTATAAGGGATGGAGACCAATTACATTGTTAAATTCAGACTATAAGATTATAGCAACTGCAATCGCCATGAGATTTAAAAAGGTAATGTCAAAGTTAATTAGCCCAGCGCAAACAGCCTACACTTCCGGCCGGTATATTGGAGAAAATACAAGGCTTGTGCTTGATATAATTAACTGGACTAATAACAATAAAAAGCCAGGGATGATAATAGCCGCTGATTTTGAAGCGGCTTTCGAGTCAGTCGATTGGGATTATTTAAGATTAGTCATTAGCGAGCTTAACTTTGGCCCAAAACTGAGAGCATTAATAGACCAAATATTTGTTAATACGAAAAATAAATCACGTATTCTATTAAACGGATATCTCGGCAAAAAAATACATCTAGAACGTGGCATAATGCAGGGAGACCCAGCCTCAGGATACCTATTCAACATAGCAGTTGCTGTATTGGCTGAACAAGTTGCGAAGCCTAATCAATTGACTGGAATACAAATAAATCAGAATCAAGAAATAAGAATAAGTAAATACGCCGATGATACAATTATATTTATAGACGGAACTGAACGTTCAATCACAGGAGCTGTCAAGGAGCTAGTCACTTTCGGCAATCACTCTGGTTTGAAAATAAACCTTGAAAAAACCGCAGGTATGTCAGTAGGGACATTAGCAGATCAGATTAGTACAGAACATAGCATACAATTTGTGGATGAGCTGACAGTTCTGGGAATAAAAATAGACCGAAACGGTACAAATGTGACGGAACGTAATATGCTACTCAAAATGCCTGCATTAAAAAATGAATTGGAACAGTGGAAAAGACGTAACCTTACACCAATTGGAATAATATGTATAGTCAAGGCTTTGTTACTATCTAAACTTGTACATTTATTCATCGCACTTCCTAACCCTTCAAGTAAATGTATAAAAGAACTAGAGAGGCTTCTATTTGCATTCATTTGGGGTCATAAAAAAGATAAGATAAAACGTACTAAACTAGTACAAAGCCAATCGAAAGACGGTTTAAACATGGTGCATATAGAGTCATTTATCAAATGTATGAAACTGACGTGGTTGAAACGATTGGCAACATCACGTGCCGACTGGACACTACTCGCTAGACATGAACTTCCAGACATCGAATTGTTGTTAACGTACGGATGTGGGAAGTTGCAACAGATACAAAGCAAGTTATCAAACCCTTTCTATATAAATATCATCGATGCTTTGATAAAGTTCAATCGCGAATATAAACCATGTAACGAGGAAATTATATCTGAGAAAATATGGTTTTCAGATTGGACAAAATATTCAACAAAAATAGTTAGAAGTTGGAACCAACGAGGATTACGCTTCATAGGAGACTTATATAACTCAAGCACAGGAACAATGTATTGCAAGCAAGAAGTAGAACAAATGTATGGAATTAGTATGACGTTCTTATGCTACGAAACCTTAGTGCAAAGTCTGCCGCAGGATATACGTAGAAGTATTGACAAGACGCTGATAAATAAACCAAACATACCATATAAAATAAACTTAGTATTGAATAACAAAAAGTTCTCAAAGCAAGCTTATAATGCGTTTATTTCGAAAGCTTCAACACAAAATAACAATACCAGCGAACGTCTGCGAGCAAAATGGGTGGCAGATATATGTAATTACACGGAAGGAAGTTTAGATAATGTTAGTGCTGCAACGACCTCCACTTATCTTCTATACCTTCATTTTCTAATAATAATTAGAGTTTACGCAACTAATAAATATTTGAAAACAATACATATAAAACAGTCAAGTAACTGTACATTCTGTGAAACAGCTATTGAAACCATTAGCCATCTCTTTTTTGGCACTGTCCCAAAACTCAACTGTGCATTAAGGAGATACTATCACATTTAAGGACAACATACCAAGTCAGAATAAATACAAATGCATTTAACTGGTTTTTCCTTGTTGAAACGTCCAACTTAGAGCGCTTATAATAGCATTATGTAAGGCCTGTATATACATAAAGCACGATTAATGTCAACTCAACCAAGTGTACAAATCATGATGCAATCGCTAAAGCTCGAAATAAAAACAAGAATTGTCAAAGCGAAAGGCAGTTTAGATAAATTCGAGCAGAAATGGGAACGGCTGAGGCAAGTGTTTGAATGAAGGGTTAGTAAAGTTATTAACTTTTCATTCATGCTTTCATTTCATTGAATTAATGTGCTATGCTTTGTTGGCATCAACCAGTTGTGTTGTGACTATGGGGTGAGCCTGTGCTGCTTCCGAGCGTGTGATTCATGCGCCTTCAACGAAACACACACACACACACACACACACACACACACACACACACACACACACACACACACACACACACACACACACACACACACACACACACACACACACACACACACACACACACACACACACACACACACACACACACACACACACACACACACACACACACACACACACACACACACACACACACACACACACACACACACACACACACACACACACACACACACACACACACACACACACACACACACACACACACACACACACACGCACACACGCACGCGCACGCGCACACGCACACGCACGCGGGGTCCACCCGCTGCGCCTCGTGCGACCAGGCCCACCCGGCCTGGGACCGCCGGTGTTTGGCCTGGGGTCTCGCTCGCGAGACAGAGCGCCTGAAGCGCGGCGACAGTCGGCGCCCACCGGACGCCCCGCCCTCCACCTCCCTCAGCCCAGGTCTCGCCCCCGGCGCTTGGCCGCCCCTCCCACCTCCCGGAACCTCCCCCCCCACCCCACCGGCCTCCCGCCAGACCCCCCAACCGACAGACCCCCCGACCACCACCCCAGCTCCCCGAGGCATCTCTGTCGGACCTCGAAGGCGCCGTTGCCGCTGATCCACCGGCACCGCGCTCCCCAGCCCAACCAGCCGAGTCGAACACCGACTCAGGCCCCGCCTCCCCGGCCTCCCCAGCACCAGCGGAGAGCCGATTCTCGGAGGACCTCCCCTCGGACGACTCTCTCATGAGAGCCGTCTCCCGGAAAGTCGCCCGCAACCCCGCCCAGTCCCCGCCCTCCCGCCCCAGCTCCCCGCCCGCCCGCCCCAGCTCCCCGCCCGCCCGCCTCTCCCCGCCATCCCTCCCCTCCCCCCACCCTCCTTCCCGGCTCCCTCGTAGCCCCAGCCCCCCTGAAAGTAACCGCTACCGCCGCAATTTGAGACGGTTGAACAAGAAACAATAAATCACCTCCAACAAATACGTCATTAAGTTATTTCTGACTAACTGTTAAATCGTGCTGCTGCAGACGTGGGAGTTGTGTGTTGGCTGCCGGTGTCTTGTCGCGGGGGCCCCCTGCTGGATTGGTAGCGCGGCGAATGGTTATGGCTTGGCTGTTCGTTGCGTGGCTGATTTGGCGGGGGATTTCTGCGATGGGACGCCGATGGTTGATGTGCGGTTTTGCTTTGGCGGCGGCATGATTCCCTGCCAAACCAGTCAGAAATAACTTCCTGACTAACTGTTAAATCAGGTTACTGCTGACGCGGGAGTTGCGGGTTGGCTGCCGGTGTCTTGTTGCGGGGGCCCCCTGCTGGATCTCGGCCGCGCGGCGAATGGCCGGTGCTGTTCGTGACGTGGCTGATTTGGCGGGGATTTCTGCGATGGGACGCCGATGGCTGATGTGCGATTTTGCGTTGGCAGCGGCATGATTCCCTGCCAAATCAGATCACACGCCGATGCTGCGCCGCGGTGTGGTGGCTGCTGCGCTGCGGTGCAGTGTCCGCTGCGCTGCGGTGCAGCATGTTAAATTATGTTAAAATCACGCTGCTGCCGACGTGGGGTTACGTGTTGGCTGCCGGTGTCTTGTTACGGGGGCCCCCTGCTGGATCCCGGCCGCGCGGCGAAATTCGTTGCGTGGCTGATTCGGCGGGGGATTTCTGCGATGGGACGCCGATGGTAGATGTGCGGTCTTGCGTTGGCGGCGGCATGATTCCCTGCCGAATCAGTCTCGCAACGAAAGGTTCCATTGGAATTCGTTGTTCATCTCTTAACGTAATGCTCCTCCCAACCCTCCTCTCCCCTCTGCTCCGCTCTTGCCAAAGCCGAGTAGTTGAACACCCGCCCCTGATAACATATGCCGATGCTGCGCTGCGGTGTGGTGGCCGCTGCGCTGCGGTGCGGTGCTCACTCCACTGCGCTGCGGTGTGGTGTCCGCTGCGCTGCGGTGCAGTATACTAAATCATGTTGCTGCCGACGTGGGGTTGCGGGTCGGCTGCCGGTGCGTTGTTGCGGGGCCCCCTGCTGGATCTCGGCCGCGCGGCGAGCGGTTTAGTTGCTTTGGCTGTTCGTGACGTGGCTGATTTGGCGGGGATTTCTGCGATGGGGCGCCGATGGCTGACGTGCGATTTTGCGTTGGCGGCGGCATGTTTCCCTGCCAAACCAGATTACACGCCGATGCTGCGCCGCGGTGCAGTGTCCACTGCGCTGCGGTGCAGTATCCACCCTGTCAATCTTTTTTACACTGTTAGGTGATAGTTATCTTGTATTGATAGGTCCCCTCTTAGATTATCTCTACCAAACACGTTTAGCTAAACAAATATAACAGGGGTTTTTTGCCTTGCGCATTTTTGGCCCACCGCGCAGGTTTTTCCCCTTTGCTATAGACGCTGGGTTTTTTTATTATTCAGGACTTTTCGCCCAGCTAAACACACCCCACAACCAGGTCTCGCCGAGGCGCCGGAGCTAGGGAGACTGGCAACAGTCTCCCGCTGTTGCAATGACGGCACCCCACGGCTCCACCAACACTGACACTGTTCAAGTGTATGTAATAAAAATATGTATGTATGTGTGTCTCGTGTTTTACTTATATTTGACCTTGAACGAAATACTTAACGTAATGTTAGATATTATATTTACTTTGAACAAATAATTTTTCCGGGTACAAATAAACCGGTTAACGTAACTAGTAACGTAAAATAGCTGCCCTAGTCCCTAGTTTGTTCCGGGTCACATAAACCGGATAACGTAACTCTTTTCCTGGCAAATTGCCAGATGTCACTCCCCACCCGGAATATGGCTATAGGCCGGTCCGGGAAAAAAAAAAAAAAAAAAAAAAAAAGATGCCAAGATTACTTTACATTGGCGCTTGGCCGCCCCTCCCCCTCCCGGAACCTCCCCCCCACCCAACCGGCCTCCCGCCAGACCCCCCAACCGCCAGACCCCCCGACCACCATGCCAGTTCCCAATGGCATCTCTGGCTGACCTCGAGCGCGAGGCTGCCGCTGATCCACCGGCACCGCGCTCCCCCTCCCCAGCCGAGTCGAACATCGACTCAGGCCCCGCCTCCCCGGCCTCCGCAGCACCAGCGGAGTGCCGACTCTCGGAGGACTCCTCGGACGACTCTCTCATGAGAGCCGTCTCCCAGTCAATCGCCCGCAACCACGCCCCGCCCTCTCGCTCCAACTCTCCGCCCGCCCGCCCCGCCCACTCCCCTCCCCCGCCCTCCCGCTCCAACTCCCCGCCCGCCCACTCCCCTCCCCGACTCTCGGAGAGTGACACCCAGTCAGATTCCTCGCGCTCCCACTCCTCCTCGCCCTCCCGCCCGGCCGCCCGCCCCCGCAGGCATACTCGAGCGACCTCCAGGCAAGGCTTGGACAGTAAAAGTAAATCTAAATGAATAATCAACAGTCAGAATTTGTCCTCCAATGGAATGTTAGATCTTTAATATCCCATTGGGGGCAATTCAAACATTACGTCTTAAATAATAATCCGTTAGTAGCCGCTGTTCAGGAAACCCATTTTATTGACGCCGACTTTAATAATTATACCTTGAAAATCGCCGGCTATAGCCTTTACACAAATAACGTAAATGCATCACCTCGCCGAGGCGGCTCGGCTTTGCTTATTTCAAACCAACTTTTGCATCATCAAATCGACCTTCAAACAACCTTAGACGCAGTCGGCGTTAATATTAAAATCGCTCAGCTAGAAATAACTCTCATCTCAATTTATTTCCGTCCTACGGAGGACATAGACATTGATTCTTTTTCCCAGCTTATTACAAATATTAACACCCCATGTCTGATTATGGGCGATTTCAACGCGCATAGTCGGGCGTGGGGCTGCCTTCGGAACTCTTTCCGAGGCCAAATTATGCTGGACCTACTGGACCGGCATAATTTGGTTTTCCTTAACGACCAATCACCCACACACGTACACCACTCAGGAGGCGAGGTGACTTACAGCGCCATCGATCTCGCCTTCGCCACACCACGCATCGCGACTCTTTTTACATTTAACGCACAATCAGACCCTCTTTTTAGCGATCATTTCCCAATTCACTTAGAACTCCAAGTCCCTTCAGGACAGACAAATTTTTACTCTCTGCCTAGATGGAACCTTCGCAAAGCCGACTGGTCCTCCTTTCAAAAACACATTGACACTAGTCACCCCGCAGACTCCCAGACCGACATTAACACATTTTTAAACACTATTCTCGCATCAGCACACCAGCACATTCCACACACACGCACACACACACAACACCACCCGAGGCAGCGTACTGCCCCGTGGTGGAACACAGAATGCCAAAGAGCTGTTGCCCTCCGGAAAAGAGCATTTCGAAAATTTCAATCTTGTATAACTGCAGAAAACGAACACGAAGTACGGAAAACCCGCTCTTTGGCTAAAACAATCATTGACAAAGCAAAAAAAGAATCTTGGCAGGAATTCTCATCTACCTTTAATCGATTTACCTCCCTCTCAAAAATTTGGACATTAATCAAATCGTTTTCAAATAAAAGACCACCGGCATACAAAATCCCACACTTACAAATACACAACACATCTTACACGCTTCCCCTAGAGGTGACAACACAATTTGCACAACACTACGCTAACATATCATCAGCACAACAATGTACACCAACTTTTGCTAACCAACTTAACGATCAATTTCAATCTATCAGCTTTGACTCTAATAACGTAGAAATATACAACTCTCTTTTTACCAACTCAGAGTTAACGTACGCTATAGGTAAATGTGGTAAAACTTCTGTAGGGCCAGATCAAATTGACTACTCCTTCTTTAAAAACTTGACAGAGACTGGTCTCACCAACTTACTAACAGCCTTCAATACCATGTGGTTTGACGGCACTTTCCCTGAATCTTGGCATAATAGTACGCTAATTCCTATAATTAAACCTCGCAAACCTAAATCTTCTCCCGCTAGCTATCGCCCTATTTCTCTAACTAGTTGTGCATGTAAACTATTCGAACGCATGGTTAATGGACGCATCAGGACATACATTGAATCAAATAATTTACTTACCCCACACCAAAGTGGTTTTCGACCTGGTCGTTCCACTGCGGACAATTTAGTTGGTCTTATCGACTCTGTCCAGCGCGGCTTTCGAGGGAGAGAGGTCACAATTGCCCTCTTTCTTGATTTGAGAGCTGCGTTTGACAGAGTCAACAAAACCGCACTTCTAGTAAAAGTCCATAAGGCCGGAATTCGAGGTCGACTCGCCAAATTCATCCAAAACTTTTTAGAAAATATAACTTTTAAGGTAAGGTGCGGCAACACATATTCTCCAAATCAAAATCAGGACCACGGTGTCCCACAGGGATCGGTCCTCTCCCCGACCCTATTTTTAATTATGATTAACGACATCTTCAGTAATATTAATAAGATCGACAAAGGTCTCAAATTTTCAATGTACGCTGATGACCTGGCGGTGTGGTTCTCGCACCCGAGTGTCGATCAAGCCAGCAAAACGTTACAACTAGTACTCATTGATATAAAGGTTTGGTGCGACCAATGGGGTCTGGAAATTTCTCCAAGTAAATCTGCATCTCTAATTTTTTCAAAGAAACCTGCATATGTGGAACCCTACATTCCATTAAAATATAACAATCAAATTATCCCTTTTGTCAAATCATTCAAGTATCTGGGAATAACGCTAGACACACGTCTCTCGTTCATCCCACACTTCAATGATTTAGTGCAGAGATGTACGCGACGAATTAATATTATGAAGTCATTGGCTGGTCGAGAGTGGGGCGCAGATCGCGCCACTCTCCTCCAACTATATACTTCCCTGATACGCCCAGTACTGGATTATAACGCATTCTTATTTGATGACATATGTTCCAAACAAATTAAAAAAATTGCAAACTGTCCAAAACGCTGCCTTGCGCATCGTGACTGGAGCCTGCCGCACCACCAACACCACAAACTTACACATCGACACCAACATTCCCACACTCTGCCGCCGACGCAAATACACACTACTTAGATTCTACGCCAGAGCAAGTTCACACCCCACACGCCCAACATTCCACATCTTAAATCACCCCGCACCCACTAGACGACAAACACTACTACAAAAACGACACCCGCTTATCAGCCACAGAATCAGACAAACACTCACACTATTCAACATCGCTCACATCACCACAATGCCAACGCCACCACTCACACCTCACTGGCTCGACACAACACCAGACACACACCGCCTCTTCACACACAACAAAAACACAGTCACCGCGTCAGAAACACTCTCACTCTTCCACGAACACAAAGCACAACACAACACATACACATACATATACACAGACGGTTCACGGGGCGAAGGCCGAACCGGTGGTGCATTCTACACAAACACAGTTAGCAATAACTTTAGACTTCCCGACATAAATAGCGTATACACAGCGGAATTGTCAGCCATTTTATTAGCATTAATATATGTCAGAAAAGAAAAACTTAAGGAAGTAGTCATTTGCACAGACTCGTCCGCCTCGTTCACGGCCATTTCCTCGATTAGTGAATGTAGAAACCCGATAGTATTTAAAATCAGACAACTAATCAAGTATTTAAACAGTAAAAACAATAGTATTAAATTCCTCTGGATCCCAGGACACACCGGTATCCCGGGAAACGAGGAAGCCGACAGACTTGCGAAATTGAGCCTAGAATTACCTTCAGTAAACCAACTTCCAAGCCCAGTATCAGACGTGTTAAATTATATTAATTCTCAACTTAGCATACTGCGCCAGAGCGAGTGGGACGCCGCTCCGCATTTTCATCTTTATCCAATCAAGCCAAAAGTCCAACATTTTATATCTAGTCATCAGAATTGTAGAGAGAAGGAGGTAATTTTGGCGCGCCTCCGTCTCGGTCATACAAAAATTACTCATTATTATATTATGGAGAATCTCCCGCCACCAAATTGCCAACATTGCCCAGGTTATCCGCGCTACACAATCAAGCACTTACTTATTACTTGCCCAGTACACAACGATAAACGACAGAACATTATTAATTACACACAACAAAATGGCATCACATTAAATCTTCAAACACTGTTAGGTGATAGTTATCCTGAATTGATAGGTCTCCTCTTAGATTATCTCTACCAAACACGTTTAGCTAATCAAATATAACAGGGGTTTTTGGCCTTGCGCATTTTTGGCCCACCGCGCAGGTTTTTTCCCCTTTGCCTTAGACGCTGGGTTTTTTATTATTCAGGACTTTTCGCCCAGCTAAATACACCCCACAACCAGGTCTCGCCGAGGCGCCGGAGCCAGGGAGACTGGCAACAGTCTCCCGTCGTGGCAATGACGGCACCGCCACGGCTCCATCAACACTGACACTGTACAAGTGTATTGTAATAAAAATATGTATGCATGTGTGTCTCGTGTTTGACTTATTTTTGACTTTGAACGAAATACTTAACGTAAAGCTAGATATTATTTTTGACCTTGAACGAAATACTTAACGTAATGCTAGATATTATATTTGACCTTGAACGAAATACTTAACGTAATGTTAGATATTATATTTACTTTGAACAAATAATTTTTCCGGGTACAAATAAACCGGTTAACGTAATTAGTAACGTAAAATAGCTGCCCTAGTCCCTAGTTTGCTCCGGGTCACATAAACCGGTTAACGTAGTTTTTTGCCTGGCAAATTGCCAGAGGTCATTGCCCCTCCCCGGAAAATGGCTATAGGCCGTTCCGGGAAGAATAGGAAAAAAAACGCCAAAAAAAAACAACTTTACATTCGGTTCCCCGCCCCGGAGGGGAGTGGTTCTCCTCCCCACCCGTGGCGGCATATAGCTATAGGCTGGACTACGGGGTGGGCGAGAACAACTCCCCTCCCACCCCCCCCCCCCCCAAAAAAAAATACTTTACTAATATCTCATCAGCGCCGATGCCGCTGATGAGGCGTTGGATGTTGTGTGGATGATTATATGTTTTGAAGTGTTTTCTATGGCAAAAAGTGCACAGCTGATCCGTGGCATGTGTAATTTGTATATGTGTATGAATGTATGTTAAAGTACACCGCCGGCAGAAGTCGGATAAAGTGAGAAAACAAAATAACATACGACCTTCTGTCCTAAATTGGCGTGATTTAGGACTATTTTTGAAAGGAGAAAACAAAATTGTATTAAAAAATCAAATAAAATCGTGTTCTTAGAAATATTCCGAAGGTGAACTATTTCTTTTAAAGGAAATAGTTCACCTTGGAAATTTTTTACCCAGCACGATTTGATTATATTTTTTAATACAATTTCTTTTTATATTGTCAAAAATGGCCTTATATCGCGCCGATTCAGGACAGAAAACCGTAAATTTGTATTGTTTATCAAAACTATATGCATACTCTCTGAGTCAGAGTCCTGACGTCACGCGAATGTAAACAATGGTTCAGCCAATCAGATTCGAAAGTAGTCGCGTAAAGATAGACTCGCATTGGAGATGTGCCAACCGGCGGCTGGCGATCGCTTGCTAGCACCAGCTGCAAGCTGATTGGCTGATGGTATAGCCTCTGCCCGGGCTAAAACCAGTACAACATTATTTCGCCAGCACCGCATTCCTTCGCCAAAAACTCAAATATATTCGGCTGGAGTCTTTCAGTCAAGAAAACTTGCAGATAGGGGTTTCCCAACACGGGCTACACAACTGCTATCTCAGTTTAAAACTAATGTTGAAGGTGAACTATTTCCTTTAAGCCTGGTAAGTTTTTGGGCCCTTCGGCCGCTTCCATGTGGGCTGAAAGGCCGAGGGGCCCTCCGGACCAATGGGGGGGGGGCACGTGCCCCCTGTGCCCCTCCCCCCCCCCCCCCCCCTCTTGAACGTACGGGTATCACTGCGCCACAAACGTCACAGGCGAAGTGTGACGCGCAGCCCAGCCACAACTAGCGTCACTAGCGGCTAGCACTATCAGCAGGAGTTGTTGCAGCAGTTGGCCGCCAGGGACCGCTAGTGAGCCAATGTGTTATGACGTCGCAAGCAAATGGTGCCACTAAATATTTATTTATTTATAAATAAATACATATTTAGCGTTAAATATTTAACTGATACTATTTGCTTGCGACGTCATAACACACTGGCTCACTAGCAGTCCCTGGCGACCAACTGCTGCATCAACTCCAGCAAGGGCGGATACAGGACATTTTAGGAGGGGTGGCCGCAGGCCAAGTTAGGGGCGCCTTCCAAAATCCATGGACGCCATGATAGCAATGTTCGTTAAGCCGCAGCTGGAGCGAACGGGAGACATTAAAACAAGCAGTACACGTGCAATTTAGTACGTCTTCTCGCTGTATGAGAATGCCTTAATCCATCGCCGGGCGCCTGGCGGCGCCCGGCGATGGGGCCCGTGGGGCGCCCTTCTGGCGGGGTGTGTGGCTGCAACCGCTGCGGCCACCCCCTGGATCCGCCCCTGAACTCCAGCTGATAGTGCTAGCCCAACTACAACAAGCGCTCACTCGGCAGTTCCATAGAACCAGACAGGGTGTTTTCTGGCAACCAGACAGGGGGTTTCAGATCACACGCACCGTGCACTCGCGAAAGTAGGGAGCAAAGTGTCACGGCCACAATCACTTAATTCCACGGAAAACTCTGGAGCGGATCTGGAGGAGCCTGGGGGAGATGGCTTGGGGAGATGGTCCTGGCCTGGTCCCACTATTAGCTCTTCGGTCCAGCAAGTTGGGCACCGCTCGAGCAGCTTCCGGGTGCCGATTCCGCGTCTTTGCGCTCGCGCCTCGCGTCGCCTTTTTTGGGAACTATGTAGACTAGCTAAACATGTAGCTCGCTTGAAAGTTAATATTTTATGAAGGGAGTGGGCCCTGGGGCTAGCAATTACCGCCAAGGAGGCCTCTGCCAGACACTTAATTCATTAATTTCCCAATTTTGCAAATTTGTATAAGCAATTGCGAATTTTGTGTCATGCTGATGCCGCGAAGCGGCGCGAAATTTCCCCAGCTTTCACTGTGAAAAGCTGGATTTTGACTGCTGCAAAGGAAATTTTTACCATTGTACGTCCGACCGTTTTTGGGGGAGGGGGAGGGGGAAAATCATAGTTTCAGGACCTTTAGGGAGGCCATGGCCCCTTGCCCCCTCCCCTGGATCCGCCCCTGACGGGGGCCCAGAGAAAATCCGAAAACGATAGCTACTGCCACGCTAACTCAGAGCCTATCAGAGATAGCAACACGGGACCTTCATCAATCGACGCGGCGTGGTCGGAAACGGTGCCGTATTGCCTTTCATACTGATCAGGCCCAAAGAAGGCCCACGAGGGCACAGATAAAATATATGCGCTACTGTCACGCTGAAACTCAGAATCTATCAGAGATAGCGACTCGGGACCTTCACCAACGACGCGACGTGGTCGGAAACGATGCCTTTGAGCCTTTCATACCGATCGGGCCCAAAGAAGGCCCACCAGGGCCCAAAGCAGGGTAAAAACGCTACTGCCGCCGCGCAATCGGCCCGACCGACATGAGTGACATCTTGCGGTAGGATTGCTAAGCCTCGAGCGGTGCCTCCCATTGGGTACGCTTATGAGTTACTTAGACTTTAGTTCTTAAATCAGGAAATGTACAATATTCGGCCGATGGCAACCGTTTTCGGGGTGCCATGGCCTTTCTCCCTCTGCTTTGGAGCTGCCGGTGGCCGGTGCACTCTCAATGTCTCATCCTGTAAGCGCTCATTTTTTGTCCGAACCTGTAACACTTGATTTAGAACTCGTAGCGGCACGTAGCGGCAATATTATGTACTATATTTATACTCATCGACGACAGGTGGCGCTATAAGAAGTGACTACGTGTGCCATGTGCTCTGCCACAGTTTACGTCACTGGTCACGTGACCTCTACGTGGAGGCTTCCGACGAAATGAGTGGCCGCCGTCACCGCTTTCCGTTTGGGGCTCCCACAAACGGGTCAGGTGCTGCTTGTTGCGGATCTCTTGTGAGAGGTGCCGGCTGTGATTGTGGATTGTGAAGAGGTACAAATTTGTGTCGATATTATATGGTATAGGGAAACTAGAACAACAAAATGGGGTGTAAGTATTCTTTTCGCTATGAAATGTTGATGCGTGTTTGTGTGATTTCAATCCTTTGTATCAGACTTCTTTTGGACGCGTTTTTGTCGCAAAAGTTAGGCCAGAAGTTGTCAAGGTGAATGTGCCTTTTATTTGTGGGCCATTGGTGAAATGCATGCAAATTATGTTATCAAGTAACTTGTTGAGATCATTTAATCGTTTAAACTTTTATTTGATGCTATATTTGACTTGAATGAACAGATTAATTATTTATTCATGATAGTAATTTTGGCTGGGATTTGCTTTAACTAAAATAACTATTATAATTTGTGTGCTCTTGTTTACTTTAAATTGTGAAATCTTCATTGAGTGATTTTATATTTCTCCCATGCATATGTTTGATTCTGTTAAGCATTGAATCCGACAACAGCTGGGCTTCTGGCGTTAATCTTCGACTAAGATACCTGTCGGTGTGCTATGTTTGTAGTAATCAATGTTCAAGGTTACTATCACCGTTGTTGGTCTGCACTCTGCCGTCGTAGGGAAGCTTTATGACGTCACCTGATTTGTATTTACCGACAAATGAACATGACTCTCACAGGGCGTACATACATCAGGCAACTTATTTATGCTGTAGGGTCCAGTTTTTCCTACAAGATGGTCAGGAGGGTCTGGGGGTGACGTACCTCCCCCGTAGGGCTACAGTGAGCAAGCAGAGCGTTCTAAACCTGGGTCCCTGCAAACTTAATTGCTGTAAAGGTTGAGTCAGGTTTGATTATGTTATGTTTTCCAGGTTTGGCAGAAAACAATTGTAATAACATATTTGAACCTGACCTAACCTTTATAGCCATTACAGTCACATGGACCCACGTTTAGAACGTGTTCTGCTCACATTCGCTTGCACTGCATACCTAAAGGGGTGCCGTTGACTCCCCTCCCCTCCAGACCATCTTGTAAACAAAACATAACCCTACAGCGTAAATAAGTTGTCAGATGTATTTACACATCGATGTATTCAATTTTTGGATTCGAGTGTCTTGTTCATTTGCTGGTTTAAAAAACTGGTGACGTCATAAAATTTCAATGACTCCAGACCAACAACAGTGATAGGAACCTTGATGACTACCAACACTGTGC
Source organism: Chirona hameri (assembly GCA_036785665.1). Classification (NCBI taxonomy): domain Eukaryota; kingdom Metazoa; phylum Arthropoda; class Thecostraca; order Balanomorpha; family Balanidae; genus Chirona; species Chirona hameri. The sequence goes on along the minus strand of JAXIVJ010013512.1, from coordinate 13,367 downwards.
ACTGACAGGTACCTTAGTCAAAGATTACCCTTCTGGCATTGTTTGCTTTGTAAAATAGGTACCTGAATTGATTACCTAAAGCCTTCAATGCTTTTTTCTTTGGTTTGTTGCATTTCCATTATATTTTTATCTTAAACATTTGTACCAGTTAATTTTTCCATTTATTGATTGCTTGTGGATGCTTTTGCAAATCTAGGTCAGTGGACTGACCATTTATTCCATGATCTCGATGACAAAGAGTTGATAATTTCTTTGTATTTTATTTCAGTCAAGTTCCTGGAAATCATCAAGCCATTTTGTGGCTTACTGCCAGAAATAGCAAAACCTGAGAGGAAAATCCAATTTCGAGAGAAAGTATTATGGACAGCTGTTACACTATTCATCTTCTTAGTGTGTTGTCAGGTAAGTCAGCAATGCACCATGCCCTGTGCATTAATATCTGGTGTCTGCAGAACTACCTTAAAAGTTTCCTGTTTCTAATCTGAAGAAAATTACATTATAGCTTCTGATGGTGATAAAAACAATTTATGTTGATGATTCTTGTATCAGTATTGATGTTTTAGATTCCACAGAGAAGTTGTTATTGGTCAAAAACTTTGTATATATTCCTCATAGAAAATTATAACAATGTCACTATTCGATATCCCAAGGAACATTGTGGATCTGCATAATTACTATCATAAATGTTGTGGTGTTACAGTAATTCATGCTTGCTATATAATCACTGTAACCCAATGTAGTTGATTCTTGTACTTTGCCTGGCAATGCACCTCCACCATGTTCTATGCTGTTTCAGTTGTCAAAATAACTTATAAACTATTGCTTTAGACATTTTTTCAAATCAGTTGAGCTCAATACCAAGAGCAATCTCACACTATTGTGAAATAATGGACACACCCAAATGTTCTGCTCTGTGGACTCCACCAAAAGCATAGATATCATTTCTCACTAGCCTATCAGCATTCCTCCTGAATGCATTCATCAACAATGGAAACAGCAAATCCAGAAGATCCTGAAAGGCATGCCTGAAATCAGGGCTGCAATTTCGTTTTATTGACTCCAACTCCTACTCAGCTGATACGGTTGACTGGCTGGCATAGGTGGGCACCGTTACTTCAAAATGTGACTTCGTTATTCGTTACTCAGTTAACCAAGTTATATCAATTCCGACAGAATGAAGATAGAGAAGTGAAACCGATACCAGCGTGTTCTCGCGTTGAGATATGTCTCCCAATATGCAGCATGACCATCTTGGGTCACCACTTTACCTTGACCGGAGGTCAAATTTCTAAGTTTATCTAAACTGATCAACATTAATGTATTTTTGAAGCGCATTGGCGAGACGAACACGATGGCGTAAAAAGTATTGCCTTATCTTTATGAGGTAAAAAGTTATTTGCGAAAAATTGTTATACCATAAGTAGCCTTTTTGACCTTTGATCACCTCTGGAGCCTAAACTATTGACCTGAACTAAAATTTGAGGACACCATGGCGATTGCATATTTTATGAGCTTTCGATTGCTTTTTCGTTCGTTCCTAGCTATCATAGTTCTCGAGATATTTGGGTTTCTGGAGCAAAGTGCTAAAATTAGTTTTGTTCATATTTTACCCCATTTGACCTCTAAGATATTGACCTATGGTCATGAAAATTTTGCAAAAAGCCCCCTACAGAACCTCACTACCCTACAAATTTCGTTATTGTAGTTCTTATGGGGGGGGCGAGATCTTAGGGGGGAACGGAATCCCCCCCCCCCCCCTTGCAGAGCGTGAAATTATCAGAGGCTCGCTACTCGTTACTCGAAGCTCGCCTTTATCATAAACTATAGTGCCGCCAGCTTGCCGCCGGCCTATATCAGCTGACGAACATTGTCAACGTTTCGCGGTATCGGGATCGGGAGACAGCTACCTTTATCGCAGTCATTGCGCATTGCGCCGCATTAAGCAACAGTCTAATAGATACGAAATTTGGCAGCCCTTTACGCCATATGACATTCGATTTTGTACGTGTGTAAGGCATTGATTGTGCTGGTGCGAATAAACCCGGGCGTGAAGAGAAACAATTATAGGAGAAAAAAAAGTGACTGAGTAACGGACTAAACAGTAACGGACCACAAAAGTATCTTCTGTTACTCGGTCCGTTACTGTAAAAAAATGTGACTAGTCAGTTACTTCGTTACTCAAAACAGTAACTTGGTTAGTAATGGAGTAACGGACCGCTGCGGTCCACCTATGCTGGCTGGCCATTAACCAGATTTGCTTGTACCTTTACTGACTTGTACCGACTACAATTCTGATCCAGCAGAACTGGATCAGACGCCAGAATCATTAGACTGTTGATGCTGACTGACACCGACTCTAAGAACACCATCGCCACCAAATATCCAAATAACACACACACACACACACACACACACACACACACACACACACACACACACACACACACACACACACACACACACACACACACACACACACACACACACACACACACACACACACACACACACACACACACACACACACACACACACACACACACACACACACACACACACACACACACACACACACACACACACACACACACACACACACACACACACACACACACACACACACACACACACACACACACACACACACACACACACACACACACACACACACACACACACACACACACACACACACACACACACACACACACACACACACACACACACACGCACACGCAAACGCGCACACGCACACGCACACGCAAACGCGCACACACAGACAAACAGACAGACAGACAGACAGACAGACAGACAGACAGACAGACAGACAGACACACAGACACACAGACAGACACACACAGACACACACAGACACACACACACACACACACACACACACACACACACACACACACACACACACACACACACACACACACACACACACACACACACACACACACACACAGACACACACACACACACACACAGACACACACAGACACACACACACACACACACACACACACACACACACACACACACACACACACACACACACACACACACACACACACACACACACACACACACACACACACACACACACACACACACACACACACACACACACACACACACACACACACACACACACACACACACACACACACACACACACACACACACACACACACACACACACACACACACACACACACACACACACACACACACACACACACACACACACACACACACACACACACACACACACACACACACACACACACACACACACACACACACACACACACACACACACACACACACACACACACACACACACACACACACACACACACACACACACACACACGCACACGCACACGCACACGCACACGCACACGCACACACACACGCACACGCACACGCACACGCACACACGCACACACGCACACACACAGACACAGACACAGACACAGACACACACACACACAGACACACACACACAGACACACACACAGACAGACACACACAGACACACACAGACACAGACACGCAGACACAGACACGCAGACACAGACACGCAGACACAGACACAGACACAGACACAGACACAGACACAGACACAGACACAGACACAGACACAGACACAGACACAGACACAGACACAGACACATACACAGACACATACACAGACACACACAGACACACACAGACACACACAGACACACAGACACAGACACAGACACAGACACACACAGACACATACACAGACACATACACAGACACAGACACATACACGCAGACACACAGACACACAGACACACACACCATTGCACATTACATATTACAGCATTACAGACACAATGTAACCACAAACACCCCTTTTGGCTGTACTAGCGGACGTCCCCGCCTTAGTTATGTAATCCCTATAATATACCTACTAATTGATAGACAATATCACATTTAGTAACTATGGATGTCTTCCCAAAACAAAATTGCACTATAACTAATTATAACTTCAATAATGAATAGCTCACCGCTTCCGTCCCCTCGCCGTCGCCAAACTTTGTTTACACGCCAGCTGACTGACAATTGCTCCCCTTTTGTCTGTACAGATCCCCCTGTTTGGCATCATGTCCTCGGACTCTGCCGACCCTTTCTACTGGATCCGAGTGATCCTGGCCAGTAACCGCGGCACCCTGATGGAGCTGGGCATCTCGCCGATCGTCACCTCCGGCCTCATCATGCAGCTGCTGGCCGGAGCCAAGATCATCGAGGTCGGAGACTCGCCCAAGGACCGCGCGCTCTTCAATGGCGCGCAGAAACGTGCGTGGGCGGGGTGGTGCGGGACGTGGATGGTTAATGTGACACATTGTCAAGTCTGGCGATGCATGTGTTCTATTGTCTGTCGGTATGAAACCAGACTTGTAAGTAGGAGTGACAAATATTGCATGAACCTAATGCTTGTTCACTGGTGGATTCAGGGAGCCATCAAGGTCATGGCTCCCCCGACACGTTTGAAATTGGCTAAAAGGTGACGCATGTCTTGATATTAAAGTAATATACGTGATTTTATCCAACAAAAAAAATATAACTTATAAATCAGCTTCTTATGTACAAGGAATTGAAATCCGGCGGCAGATCACGGACTCTCCATGTTTTCTTTATCCGCAGTGTTCGGCATGATCATCACTGTGGGCCAGGCGATCGTGTACGTGATGACGGGCATGTACGGCGACCCGTACGACATCGGCGCCGGCGTCTGTCTGCTCATCATCCTGCAGCTGTTCGTCGCCGGCCTCATCGTGCTGCTGCTCGACGAACTCCTGCAGAAGGGCTACGGCCTCGGCTCCGGCATCACGCTCTTCATCGCCACCAACATCTGCGAGACTATCGTGTGGAAGTCGCTCAGCCCTACCACTGTTAACACCGGTGCGTATGCGCAGCAGTTGGTTGTAAAACTGACTGTGGGTTTTTTACTTTGTACATTAACTTCTTGCTGATGACGTTTGAAACGGAAAAGTCCATCCAGTTGTTACTTCTGCAAAATGTTGGAATTATATTGTATTCTACATAGCCTCGCCTCTAGGTAATCGAGTTGTAGGGATGTATAACCCGTTAACGATTGTCTGGGTGGGCTGGGCTGTTCCGCAAGAACTGACGTGGAAATTCCTACCCACCGTGTGTGTGTGCGCCTGGTAGTGGCTTTCCTCGTGCCGATTAATGGCGCGCCATCTCTCGCACGGTGTCGCCATCTGTCGTCTCATCCAATCGGCCAGTCAGGTCAGTCAGGTCTGAGAGCCGCACGTCTGCTCCCGCGTGCGGCTGCCTGTGACGGGCGGGTACGACTGTACCTTGACCATCTGTCTGTGGGTGTGTCCAGGCCGTGGTACTGAGTTCGAGGGCGCCATCATCGCGCTGTTCCACCTGCTGGCCACGCGCCAGGACAAGGTGCGCGCGCTGCGTGAGGCCTTCTACCGCCAGAACCTGCCCAACCTGATGAACCTGCTCGCCACTGTCCTCATCTTCGCCGTAGTCATATACTTCCAGGTGAGCAGATGGGCGTATGTGGTGCTGTAGGTTCAGGCTGGGTTGTAGCAAGGGTTATCTCCAATGGTTAATGATTTGTGGTCAATGTTTTTGGTGATTGTTTCGCTGGTTGAGGACCAAAATCAGAAGTTTACTCATATCGAGAAATAGTTTTTAATCTCCGGCATTGTTTCTCTTAACCTGGCAAAAATGTGGGTTTGGCTGCTGGAGGATTTATGTTCAATGCATTGATTACAAACAGTGGGCAGTATAACAATTGATTGAATGCTGATAGAGCGCCCCCCGCCGATCATTTGCTCCAGTACCGA
>JAXIVJ010013512.1:0-5000 GCA_036785665.1 Chirona hameri | reverse complement strand
CGTCTCGTGGTCACGAGCCGGAGCCTGGGACGAACGGCCAGCAGGGGACAGCTGCACCGCTGCAGCAAAAAACGTAAACAGGGGTCGGTTTCCCCCTTGTTATGACGGAGCCGGGTGTAGGGCGGCCCAGGAATGTGAAACGCACGGGCGGGCGGCCGGGCACGGAAGCGGCGGAAAAGTGGCCCCGAGGCGTTCCACGTGTCCGAAACCAGAACATTCGTGGCAGCTGGGAACTGGGACCAGCCTGCGGCCACTCCTCCTAAAATATCCTGAATCCGCCCCTTGTGTAGTTATAGGGCCTTGGTTTGTGTGGTTATTTTGCTTGTTTTCAGAAATCACGGTACTTTGAACTTTGACAGTACTCAGCAACACTGCAGTCAATACAGCAATACTGCAGATGACATTTTTTTTCTTCTTCTATTTTTTATAGTTTTCTATTATGGCACACTGCAAAATAAATTAGCCTTCCCGAGTCCCGACGACTAGTTTGGAAATTCGCGCTCCGACAGAGCGAATTCGTCGGCGAATTCGCTCGTTTGCAGATTCGTCGTATTGCCGAACACAAACTGAACGAATATTCGGCGTCGACGAATCACCGACGAATTCGTCGTGATTACAGCGAATTCGTCGTGTTGCCGATCGCATCCTATGGTACAGGCAGGATAATAGAACAACAGGGGGCTACATTGACCTATAATATAACTAGACAGCCGACTGCCGTACGGCCGGCCGCTCGGCTGCCCTTTCCCGCCGGGGCGACACTAGCGCCATCTATACCGAGGGCAAAAGCGTCCGACCGCCCATTGCCCCCCCCCCCCCATGTTAAATTCGCTAAAAATAAGGCCTAAAATAAAACAAATGAGCCGATCCTTGACATTTTAAATGGTTTCGTTGGATGCAATGGGGTTTTAGGCGAAGAAACGCTGGCAAAATTATTAGCTTCGAAAAAAATATCAAGAAGAATTATCTGAACAAACGAAAGCGTGCAGACCCCCGCAAAACAGTCAACCGGGTCGAACGGCCCCGCCTATTTTCCGAAGTGTATATTGTAAATCTGCATGCCATGACCGCCAGCTTTTGGAGAAGCTCATATCTCTGCAACCGCATCGTCCCGATTGACAAGCGGAACTTCTTTGCTGAGTATCCTCATCCACCTACCCTGTTTGAGGACCAGTGCCGACTCACGTGAGCGACTACCACTGCGCGTGGCGCGTGAGGGGTGTGCAAAGTTGTTTTGTGTGAACAAAATACTTTGCACGCACCTCACGCGGGCACGCGCCCAGTGGCGGATCCAGAGGGGGGGGGGGGCAGGGGGCCATGCCCCCCACCCCCCTTGAGCCTCGAATGAGGTGCACTCTGGGCCGCCTGAGGGGGTCCTCTGGCCGCCTGAGGGGGTCCCTCTGGCCGCCTGAGGGGGTCCTCTGGCCGCCTGAGGGGGCACTGACCGCCTGAGGGGGCACTCTGTCCGCCTGAGGGGCCATCTGGCCGCCTGAGGGGGCCAATCTGGCCGCCTGAGGGGGCCCTTTGGGCCGCCTGAGGGGTACTCTGTCGCCTGAGGGGGTCCTCTGGCCGCTCTGAGGGGGGCCATCTGGCCGCCTGAGGGGGCCCCTCTGGGCCGCCTGAGGGGCACTAGCCGCCTGAGGGGGGCACTCTAGCCGCCTGAGGGGGTACTCTAGCCGCCTGCGGAGGCACTCTAGCCGCCTGAGGGGGCACTCTGACAGCCTGAGGGGGATCTCTGACCGCCGGAGGGGGAACTCCGGCCGCCTGAGGTCGCCCTGAGGGAGTCGGGATTCGCATCCATAGGTGGTGAAACGGGGGGGGGGCACCGGGCACCGTTTCCCCTTGCATCCAGGGAGGTGGAGGCGGGGCACCAATGCCCTGGTGCCCCCATCAAATTACTTAAAACTGACCTATTTTTTGGCGAAATGGGTGAGAAATGTAGAGGACAAAAAAACGCGCCGCTTCGCGGCGCATATTACATACGTGCGTTCTGATAAATCCTCGATGTTAGGATGTTCGTATCAGGCAATGGAATAATTGAAAAGGATCAGGACAATATTTTGTACTTTTCTTGAGGGAAGTTGACAGTGAATTTAAATGCAATCTCGATAGCAGAAAGGGGCATATTATGGCGTTAATGTGCCCTATGTGTTGTTTACGCACGCTTTGTGCTTGCTGGAAAGGAAACACCGGCAGATAGTTTTACATGAACGTTTTTTGTGCGCATGCTTTTAGTCACTTCGACCGAATAGCTGCAAGAAAGTTTCTGAAAACCATTGACTACGGTCCAGGGGCCCGGGAACGATTTTAAGTTGGGGGGGGGTGTTGAAACCAAATATTTGGTTTTGCATCTCACTCCTAATCTTGGTGCACCTTTTTCGTTGTCAAATTTCCTCATTGGAAAACCGAAAACACGTTCGAAAGCTCAATCAAAAATATCTTTGAAACTATTTCTACATTGTTTTTGGTTCAGGTCAATATTGAGGTCACCAGAGGTCATCAAAGGTCAGATTTACCAGTTTTAGGGCATCGCTCCAGGAACCCCCCAAATATCTCGGGAAACTATGATAGCTAGGAACAAACGAAAATAAACAATCGGAAAGCTCTTGAAATATTCAATTAATAACAAGTCATCGACTTTTATATCAGGATAATAGTTTTGAGCTCCAGAGGTCATCAAATGTCAAAAGGGCTATTTTTTGGCAAAAACGTTCGCAAATAACTGTTTATCTAATAAAGACACGGCAATAATTTTGATGACATCATGTTCGTCTCGTCAAAGTGTTTGGAATCACTTTCATTTGGACCGAGGTTTAGGTCAACTTAGAACTTTGACCTCAGGTCAAGGTCAAAGTGGCCAGGGGCGGATCCAGTATTTTTTTCAAGGGGGGGGGGCGGCAGGGGTATAGGGGCGCATTTTTTTCCTGGGTACAGGTGCCATTTTTTTCCGAGAAAGGTGGAGCGCCAATTTCTTCAAACATGCACCCTATGTATAACAACTTTTTTGTATTCTCTCTCTCTCTCTCTCTCTCTCTCTCTCTCTTCTCTCTCTCTCTCTCTCTCTCTCTTCCTCCTCTCTCTCTCTCTCTCTCTCTCACTTCTCTCTCTCTCTCTCTCTCTCTCTCTCTCTCTCTCTCTCTCTCTCTCTCCTCTCACTCTCTCTTCTCTCTCTCTCTCTCTCTCTCTCCCTCTCGTCTCTCCTCCTCCCTCCTCCCTCCTCCGTCCCTCCTCCCTCTCTCTCTCCTCTCTCTCTCTCTCTCTCCTTCTCTCTCTCTCTTCTCTCTCTCTCTCCTCTCTCTCTCTCTCTCTCTCTCTCTCTCTCTCTCTCTCTCTTCTCTCTCTCTCTCTCTCTCTCTCTCATCTCTCTCTCTCTCTCTCTCTCTCTCTCTCTCTCTCTCTCTTCCTCTCTCTCTCTCTCTCTCTCTCTTCTCTCTCTCTCTCTCTCTCTCTCTCTCACTCTCTCTCTCTCTCTCACTCTCTCTCTCTCTCTCTCTCTCTCTCTCTCTCCTTCTCTCTCTCTCTCTCTCTCTCTCTCTCTCTCTCTCCATGAAGATTACCGTTCATGGTTTATTTACTCTTTTGGCACAATCTAGTGCGATAACTCGTCACAACACACGAGGCTTTGACACGAGGCAAATCGCCGGGATGTCGCTCAAATCGCCGGATGACTCTACCTTCTTACAGGACTTCAGCAAACATTGCAGCAAAACATTGGAAGGTGCGGCGCCGCGCTTCGGCGGGTATTCTCGCCGCTAGAAAAGACTGAACTGCGCAGATTTGCAAATCTGTCAAGGCGCTAGAAGAGGCGCACCATGTCTAAAAAATAGCATAACAAAATATACCTTACTAACCCGGGTGCCTGGTAGCGCCTCTTCTGGCGCCTTTTTCAGGACGCTGTACGACAGCGCTTTCAATTAGAGGTTTTACGTCAAATCTGAAGACTTTCGACGTCAGATTCTAGAGTTAATCTAGAGGTTTTATGAAGATTTTCGGAGGACTATAGAGTTTTTCAGAAAAAAATAGAGGTTCTTAGAGGTTTTGGAATGTCCATGGGTTTTTGATCATGCATCGCCGCTTCGCGTATATAGGCCCCGTCGGCGCTCCGCGTAGAGGCGCCCTCGGGGGGGGGGGGGGGCGGCCGCCCCCAGGCCGCCCCCCCTGTATCCACCCTGGGGGGGGGGCGGCCGTCCCCCCCCCCCTGTATCCGCCACTTGAAGTGGCGACCCAAGTAGGTCATGTTGCATATTGGGAAACGTGTCTCGACGAGACAAACACATTTATGCCGGTTTCACTTCATTGTATTAATTCTATCGAGAGTTATTGACACAAAAAGTGTTGGTGACCTCAGCTGACCTCAGCTGACCCTGTAGGGTCACTGAACACAAATTGAACCTGGATCATCAATAATAACATATGATAACATGATCCAGAATGATTGGACTGATACGCGTATCCTCGGAATAGGAAAAATTGTAATATTTCCCCATTGACTTATAATGGGAGGTCACGAAATTGATCCGACCGGCGAACTTAGGTCCACCGATATCCAAAATCTTAGATATTCGATTGTAGGTACCTATGACCTTATGAAATCCTGTAAGTTTGAAAACCGATCGGCCAAAAACTGTGGCTGTGGTACGATCGCAAACTTATTTGGAGGTGTGCTCACGTGACTGACCTGAGATGACCCGTGGTCAAGAATTGCACTCAATGTGGATAATTGATGCCCGAACAGGTGTGCCAAAAATAGCGGCTGAAAACGGTGGCGCTGTGCGCCGTTTTTTTTTTTCAAAACGGGCGGCGCTGTGCGCCGTGCCGTTTTTTAAACTTTGGCGCTGTGCGCCGTGCGCCGTTTTTGAAACGGCAAAAACGGCGCGCCGCCGTTTTTCGCTATCCTCGAAAAACTTTAGGGGGTAAACACCGGGGGGGGGGGCGTCCTAATGGCACGACGCGGCACGACGCGGGTTAACATAAAAATAAAAAAATCTGAAAAATGGTGG
>JAXIVJ010013511.1:0-35000 GCA_036785665.1 Chirona hameri | reverse complement strand
GTTCTATCTTCAATAGGTAACAAGCTATCCACAACAATAACACAAATGTTTCATGGAGTTTCGGTACATTTGACCTCGTTTGACCTTGAAGATATTTACCCAAGGTGATACAAATTACACAAAAGAGAGTTCCTTGTGGGTTCTTCCTACCCAGCAAGTTTCGTTATTGTAGCTCTCAGAGGAGCCGAGATCTCAGGGGGTCGAATCGCCCCCCCCCCCCCCCCCCCCCCCGGACAGATTTAGCGTAAACAAGCCGGACAGGAATATGGTTAAGGAACTGCAATTTCTGGAAAAACATACCTAAAAGCAATTGCTCGGTTTGTCAGGCGTTATACAATGTAGTATTGTGTCACTATTGATCTGATTGTTTTCCATGATCAACAATAGTCGTCATCAAATTTGTTTCATTTTTGCACATATATAGTATATAAGTAAATATGCTAGGATAATGATTGCAATTTTTGTGAAAATAAGATATGCTTAATCTGAAGGGGCCGGACGGGTCGGGGTCTCAATATTCTAAATTTGACCGGGCATGGCCCGGGCCTGGGCCTGGGCTTGGCCTGGGTTTGGGGTTGGTGGGCCCGTGGCAAACACTCGTAAACAACTCAAACACGCGGAGCGTCGTTGCCGTGGTGCGGCCGCCTTTTCTATTCTGCTCGGACCGCCGATAGCGCCACAAGGCAGCTTACTAACTCGTGCCGAACTTCGAACGGCGCCTTCGGGCGGCGGATGTCGGCTACGGCACCGGGCGGCCAACGGACTTACGTCCGGAAATAGGACGGGGCATAGTGACGCAGCCATGGGCCGTAAGACGGGGCTGCGGCCGAAAGATTGGCAGCGCGAGACAGACTGTAGGGTGTCAGTGGCTGGGAAGTGGCTGCGCATCGCCGTCGGCGGCGAGCTGTGTCAGGTGCCGACGACTGTATAGGATTCAGAATTTGAAATACTTCGGCTATGTAGAATATGAACGGTGTTTGTTTGCAGATTTGGAGAGCTGGCTGGCAGAATAATTATATTCTAAGAAATACAACTTAATATTAGCCGTTTTCACGAAGGATTATTGCGCTGAAAAGAAAATATAATTTTCTGACAAGTTTTGGTATAGAAGTATTATATACATTCTTAGTATATTATACATTCCAAGACATAAATTACTGATTTAGGCGATATTATCACTATTCAATAGTTATAGAAACATGTGTTGAGCTCATAACAAGTTTATGAAACAGAATTGGCCGTTTTTAAAGAACATATGCGTCTAGAGTCTATTCGTTCAGTTTAGCATACCGTCATACTAGTTACTAAATCTGGCAGCGTCATAGATCACAGGCCTGACTGCACATGTACATACATTGATGGGCCAGCATCGATTCGCCGCCGGTTGCCACCCGTGTGCCGCGCGCACATAGTCAAAGCCAAGCCGCACAGGCCACCCGCCGGATTGGGCCAGACCGGGCGAGTCCATTGCGGCGTCACACGACACATCATTTTCCGAACCGTTCTGACAAGTTTCAGTCGGTGGAGATCTGGAAGTTTTGATATAGAAGTATTTGTTCACAACTAACCTATCAATGTTTATTTTGCTAATTACCACCAAACCGCTTTTTTTTCTCAGCGTATTATATTCTTACCAACATATTACAAAAGTATGAGAGACATTTCAAAACAAAAATCGCATATAAAATTGTTGTATTTAAAGGGACTATCCCACCTTAACATTATATTTGAGTTGAGATAGCCATTTTGATGGCTTGGCATTGAAATTAAGTATGGTAACAGTTAAAACAACCACAATGATCTAATCAAAATATATTTTGTTGGTATAGAAGTCAACCCAAAAATAATAAACTTAACTTTTTATTAACCCGAGCACTGCATGGGGGGTTGATTTCCGCCGCCCCCCCCCCCCCCTCAGGTTTTTCGCAGATATAAAAAAAACGGCGGCGCGCAGCGCCGCCGGGTTTTGACACACCTGTTAGGACATCAATTGCGCACACTTTGAAAAAGAATCTCAGGTCATCTCAGGTCAGGTCACCAGACCAGGTCAAGTGACCCCATCTCCAACAATTTTTGCAGTTGTGCTAAAGCCAGAGTTTCTTACCGATCAATTTGAAACTTACAGGATATCATGATGGCATCAGTACTTACAATTCGTTTATCTCGGAATTTTGATATCGGTGACCTAAGGTCAGGTCAATTTCGTAACCTCCCCATAATAAGCAATGGGGAAATATACAAATGCTTCCTATTTCAAGGATATGCATGATATTAGTAAAATTACTTCTGGATCATGATATTATAGGATATTCTTGATGATCCAAGTGTAATTTTTGTTCAGTGACCCCTATGGGGTAATTTGAGGTCATGCGAGTTCACCATCACTTTTTTGTCAATTACTCCCGACATAATGAAGATAGAGAAATAAAACAGACAGCAATGTGTTTTCTCGTCAAGACACGTTTTCCTATATGCAACATTCCATACTTGGATCAACACTTGACCTTGACCTGAGGTCATTTTTTTTTAAGTTGACTTAACAAGGTCACCATGTATGTCATTCGAAGCGCCTTGATGAGATAAACACAATAGTGTAAACAGTTTTTCGGTAGTTTGATTAAGTACAAATTGAATAGCGAAAAGATTTTGCCAAAAAAAAGGCATGTTTTGTTTTTTGACCTCTGGAGCCTCAAATATTGACCTGAGATCAATTTTGAGGACATCTTGTCGATTGCAAATTGTATTGGCTGGCGTTTGCTTTTTTGTTTGTTTCTAACTAGCATAGTTTCCGAGATATATTGGAATTTCTGAAGGAATGTCCTAATACAGGACAAAACTGGAAAATTTGACCTTTGATGACCTCTGGTGACCTCAATTTTGACCTGACTTAAAACAATGCTGAAACACTTTCGATATAACTTGTATCAAGCTATCAAATGACGTGTTCTGCTTGTCGCTACGTAGCTTAGTTTTTGAGGTCTCACGGGGGCGGAAATCAACACAGTTCGTGTTCGGCGCAAAGTCGCGGGTTAAATTGATCACTGTTTGCGAGAAACAAATGTCATAATCGTGTTGAGCAGCAATTACTTCATATTGTGCACCACAAGCGGCGTACATTTGACAACTTTTAGGAAGGTGGGACAGTCCCTGGCAAGGTGGGACAGTCCCTGGCAAACTTAGTTCGACAAGGAATGGTTTGTCGAACTAAGACTTCTATACAACAAAAAAATCGAGTTTGATTTTCACATCTGTAAAATATAAGGCCGATGTGTTTTGAATAGGGCCTCTAAACCGATATCGTTGTTCTCTTTACCCAACTGGTAATGATAGTCGACTTGTTTTAAGATGAACGTTGGAGATATTTGCTACGTTGCAATACTCAATGGTTTGGTAGTTGGTTTGTTTTGTATTCAAAGCGCCAGAATTGTCTTGAAATAATTGTGCCATACTTTGGCAGCGTAAAGGATTTATGTGTAGCTCTCTAGAGCTCAATATGACGTCATCAACCCAAATATTAAAACTTAACTTTTTTTAATTAAATTGAGCACTGTTTGCGAGAAACAAATGTCATAATCGTGTTCGGCAGCAATTACTTCATATTGTGCACCACAAGCGGCGTACATTTGACAACTTTTGGGAAGGTGGGACAGTCCCTTTAAGGAATGGTTTGTCGAACTAAGACTTCTATACCAAAACTTCTAAACAAAATATATTTTCTTTTCAGCGCAATAATCCTACGTGAAAACGGCGATTGTTCTCTTGGATGAATCCAAACGATCAACACATTTTAAGTTGGCGCGTACTTACTCCGTGCGGGACTGGGAGAATTGCTGCCCTCTCCGCATTAAACAAAATAAAGGGGGGCGCAACATACATAATTTAACCCCATTCCCTGCTGGGGGGGGGGGAAGCTGCCCCCCCACTTACCCCCAAACAAAAACCCGTCGCGGGGCTGAATCTAGATTCCGCCCCGCGGTGGTTTTTTACTTGCCGCTTCTAAACCGTTAGGCCTAGCGGCCTGACACTATGTGGCTTTTCCCAAAATTGAATGGCGCGTAATGTGTCAAAATGTTGAAAAAATCGGTCTAGCAGAGGCGGTGCCAGGGTCCTGTTTTGGGGAGGGTGTTACGAATGTGGTTTTGATGCGAATACTTCCTTCGTGGGCTGCAGTGTAATAAATGCGTCAGAAGACAAATCAATGCAATATACATCATAGATACTGGGATTGTACAAATTTGTGGGCAGAGGCGCACTCAGGTACAAAACAAAATGGGAGGCGATACCTACCCTCGAATTAGGTTCAACTTCAAATTAGTAAGGTGATAAAAGCGTTACGCGCATGGTACCCCCACGTTGTTTTCCTAGATCCGCCTATGCGCAATATATTCAATTTAACAAATTACAGCATATAATGCCCAAATATGACGTTCATGTCCGAAGCAATCCCGAACAGCACATATTTTTGTATTAAAAAAGTCCCCATTTTACATCCCCTGAATACGCCTATGATTTTTATGTTGTTTTTGATCTTTTGATATATTGAAAACCAGTACATATGAACCTCAAAAACGTTTTGGGCAAGAATATCAGTCAAACCACATGGCTGCAATGACCTTTAAAAAAACACCCAACATTTTCATATTTTTGCCCCCTCGTCCCCCATTTTTTAACAAAAACAAAAAATCGGGGTCCAAAAAGAGAGATCTTGTCATGACGAATCGAATGACGTTTTTCCCATCGAAATCGACCTAGCGGTTCTTGAGATAATTGGGGGGAGCAGGATCTGCCCCCCCCCCCCCGTAGTTCAACGTAATTCTGGCCGCCAAGGATTGAGTTAAAAGGTGCATACTGCCTACAAGTCAGGTTACACATCTGACGAAAATAAATAACAATAAATCCCCGCAGATTCTCGCATTTTGCCGCAGCTGCTCCGTTAGCCACGGGAGCTGATGTCCGCAGCAACTCCGCGCTCTGCGGTGTCCGTTAGCCACGGGAGCTGATGTCCGCAGCAACTCCGCGCTCTGCGGTGTCCGTTAGCCACGGGAGCTGATGTCCGCAGCACCTCCGCTCTGTGGTGTCATAAAGAGGTTGGCCGGAAGCTGCAGATTGTCAGTCGAGTGTTTGATCGGTCGGCGCCGGCCGCCAGAATAACACGGCTCTCCGTCCGCCACTAATGGTCCCTGCGTGACGTCAGCGGCGGTAGGAGGGGGGGGGGAGGGGGAGGGTCCCACAATCGGCGGGGAAGCCGGCAAGTCAGCGATGGATGCCACGGCCAGCCACCGGTGTGTGTCGGTGTGTTGCCGGTGAATACATGCAGACTATTTGTAGTAAAATACTGTGAACAAATTAATGATATAATAATATCAAATCACACTTTATCCAAACAACTAGTTAAATAATTAGGTATGATAATGACTATCTAACGTTGCACGCACGCACGCACGCACGCACGCACGCACGCCTGCCTGCCTGTCTGCCTGCCTGCGTGCGTGCGTGCGTGCGTGCGTGCGTGCGTGCGTGCGTGCGTGCGTGCGTGCGTGCGTGCGTGCGTGCGTGCGTGCGTGCGTGCGTGCGGGTGTGCGTGCGTGCGTGCGTGCGTGCGTGCGTGCGTGCGTGCGTGCGTGTGTGTGTGTGTGTGTGTGTGTGTGTGTGTGGGTGTGGGTGTGGGTGTGGGTGTGGGTGTGGGTGTGGGTGTGGGTGTGGGTGTGGGTGTGGGTGTGGGTGTGGGTGTGGGTGTGGTGTGTGTGTGTGTGTGTGTGTGTGTGTGTGTGTGTGTGTGTGTGTGTGTGTGTGTGTGTGTGTGTGTGTGTGTGTGTGTGTGTGTGTGTGTGTGTGTGTGTGTGTGTGTGTGTGGAGATCGGTGCCTAGATTTAAGCTTTCTGCTTATGCACCAATATCCGACATAGTTTACAAAGTTGTTTGCTATATGTCTAATAAATGCTAACGAACAAACAAACAAACATCGGACAATATCTGCATAGAAAACACAATATATTTAATACAATTGTGTATGTATTCGAATGAAAATAATATTTAAAGTTTATTGGTACATCAATTGTATTGGATTAATGCCTATACACACTATTTTAACGATCATCACAATTAGACGGCTGTAACAGAGTTTGCATTCAGGCCGGAAATTTCGAAGCACCAGGCCGCCGCCGGGCCGGCCAGCCAGCGTTGGCGGCCGACCACACACACACCCGACCACACACACACACACCGCGGCGGTACAGTCTCTGGCAAGGCGTCGCACCGGTTCTCACCAACTTGCGGCCGGCGCGGCGGCGGCAAGACCTGACAGCGGGCCGCCCGCTCCGGCGCGCCGTGTGGGCGGAACATGCCTCCATTCGACCGATAATTGTGTACGATTGAAGTGTTTCAGGTAAAATCGGAGGCCATTCCAGGCATCTTGAAGAAACGAGCTTCCCATTGAGCATAAATACTTGTATCCACCTAGCTTAGATAACAAATTAAAAGTGG
Source organism: Chirona hameri (assembly GCA_036785665.1). Taxonomy (NCBI): domain Eukaryota; kingdom Metazoa; phylum Arthropoda; class Thecostraca; order Balanomorpha; family Balanidae; genus Chirona; species Chirona hameri. Next base: position 28,517 of record JAXIVJ010013511.1, on the reverse strand, counting down.
GGGTGGGGGGGGGGGGGGGGTAACTACCAAGCCACTTTGCATTGCCTTAACACTGTGGAGCGGGTTTCGACTGCCACGGTGACGTCACGGCTACCAAACAACTTGCGCCCCAACCCCAATTTTACCTGGACATGGCATGCACTGAATGGCATTTAAATTGTGGCAATATATTAAATTACAGTTGCTAACCGTAAGCAGTCGTTAACCGCCTTTAGCAAGGCTCCCGGGGTGCCAGAAGAACTGTCAGGCGTTTCTTCTGCGCCTCATCGATTGAGAGACGTTCCACTCATTCACAAGTTGCTGTTGAGTCTTCATTTGAGGCACCGGAAGCAGCGTGTGAACTCCGATTGAGAGAGGATCGTCCAATTGAGTTAAGGAGTATACAGCACGATTGGTGCGCCACGCAACCACTTAACCCTATTTGTAACAGGAGGAGGGGGGGGGGAGGGTCAGTTTGGGACTTTTCCCAAAATCGATTTTCACATATGGAGTAAAAATTTTGAGTTCTTGACCTGAACAGAGGCGGTTAAAGGGCACGTTTTTGGGAGGGTTCTGCGGCGACATTTGGCGATAATACGGAAATGCGATCTTCACGGTTTCTTCCTAACTGTCTGAAGTATAAAGGAGTTACATCGGTTTACGGTGATTGAAACAAGTGCAGATTAGTTGATGTTAATGAAATTGCATACAAATTTCATGGCAGAGGCGGTTTCAGGGGCTTGAAAAGGGTAGGTTTCAAGGAAGAATTAAATGCTTGGCGGGAAGCCAATAGAGCGATGTAAGGGGCGTTCATAGCTATCAAGATGTAAAAGATAGATTCTCCTTCCATTATTAGCATAATTTATTACATATAGAGTTGCAGGGGTGTGTTCAGGCACATGAAAAGGGGGGTGACTGGCATGGTGATGACGATATTCCAGCGATTACGGCGCAATAGACGGGTATTTTATAATGATATATGCACATATGAGGACAGGAGAGGGAATGACGTCATTTTTTTTGTAGAGGCTCGCTCAGGAATGGAAAAAAGGGGGTCATATTAATGCAAGGAAACTAAGACGCATGGGCCTATAATGACATAACATACTGCAGTTTTCGGATGAAACATGCAGCACAGGATACTCTACGAACGATTATAAGATAATATGCGAGTCCATGAAGGGTAAAAAGGGGGTAAGAAATGTGAATTGAAGTTTTAAGTGAAATAGTCACTGTTGAATAGTTAGCATCATAATAACGGATAATATACCTATCAAAAGGCATTGCGCCTCCCTAGTTTGGATCTTGGAAACGACTATGATGAAGTACAACATGCAAAAAGGAACTATCTACGATCAGTAACGTATTTATAGTGCTTGGTAGCAAATTGCCTGCGGTTAATATTTTGTCCTATTTCACCTCCTTTTTTCACTAACTTGGTACCGCCTATGGCAAACATTATGTTTTATAACTGTTTTGTCTAATGTCACAATAAGACACCTTTCATTCATTAAAAAAATTGTTTTATTACGCATTTACATCACCCCCATATTGAGTGACCTGCACACGCCTATTATTTTTGAATTTTCAAAAGTCACCACCGTATATCATTCTCCAGTTCAATCTCTATTGATTCCCATTAGTTGCGTTAAAATCGTTTGATAAACATGACAACTGTGTTGGATCACAAATACCTCTAAGATGTGTAGTGTTTGCCCCCTGTTGCCCCCCTATAACAAAAATGGATTTTTTTTTAGAACTGTAGATCGTGTTGAAGGGAATCAAACTCCGTTTGATTTTTGAAAATCGGACAAGTAGATCTCGAGATCTCTGGGGGGGGGGGCGGAATCCGCCCGCCACCCCCCATCCCCCTGTTACACATAGGGGTAGCCAGGAGCCTGTTACAAATAGGGTTAAGTTGATGAATGAACTCACACCTTACCACGAAACGCTAATGAAAGTCGTTTTCTCTCAATTTGCACTGGATCGGCAGACGGACAAGCAGCTGGTATCCAACTGATTAAACATCTGTGGTAATGTGAGGAGTCTCATGTTATGGCAAGAGTTCAGGGGAAATGTCGTCAGTGTGCGCGTGTTGCTGATGATGATGAGAACAACCAGCTCTTGCCAACCTGGGGTCGTGGAAGTGGAAACGGGCAGTTTAAGACTCAAGGCCAGTTCAAGGTTAGATTTCGTAAACATCAGCGGGATCACAGATTTGACTTCCCAACGCCATACACTTCATAAAACAAACAAAAATGAATAACTCGCCACAAATTTACCTTGAAAGAATCAGATCTCACAGTCCTTGTGTCCTCCTAATCTCCGAACGTGTTGTGGGTTTCTTTGATTCAATGCATAACTTGTTGTTTCTTGGTTTCATTTCCACAGTATTCCACGGAATGTAGGAAGAAAGCGGAATTGGATATGATAGTTACGACAAAATAAATAGCGTGGCCTAATCTTACTTATCATTAAATAATGATTTAAATGACATTGGAGAGGTCGATTTTATTTCGCGACCGTCCAGTTGTAACGTCAGCGGCGAAGACCGTCCTTGATGTGCTATCTGCAAAGCCTGGATATTTCGTTTCGCCAGCGACAAAGCAAATAAGTCACCTAGTCATAACACGCTGTCTACGCTGCCTCGGGCGGCTGAAACCCGGCCAGTTCTTTTGTTAATGTTGTTTTGTCATGTGTGTTGCTTTGTGACGCGCTGACTTTGCCGCTGACGTTTTCCCTGTGGGCGAGCGTAGACAAAGTTAGTGTCATTTCGTTTCACGCTGTCGCCGTCTCTAAAAAAGGCACTAACCCAAAGAGCAGTGCCTGGAATTATAATAATGTACTGCTACGATATTTACAATTTGAAACCCGTGCTGAGGCCAATTTCACAAAGAAGTTAGTAATTACAAATGTTTGCAATTACAAACACAAGAAAATATTGCAAACCTTACAAAAAGCTATTTCACAAACATTCACCACCTCTGAATTACCAATAGTAAATAAGATTGTAAACACAAATGTTAGTACAGCAGAAAAGTTTGAAATCAAGAACGTTTGTATTAAAGTTGATGCTAAAGAAAATAATGTGATTGTTAACAAATTGATTTGACAAATATGTACATTGTGGTTTATTTTTTATTCAAAATAAAATTAGTTATAGTGAGAATTATCTTTTAATTAGCATTTCATCGGAATGCAAACTCTGACCGCAAATATGCATCTTGGTAACCAAGAGTACGCAGAATTTGCCCATTCACCGGGTGGCGGAGCATGATATAGAGCATACACTACTCTCAAAAGAAAGATCGTTGAATTTCTCGACCATTTTTCACCTAACCTAGCCGATTGCCTACGTCGTAAAGGGTGAAGGTTTACTGCACATTGCACAAGACATTGTTGACTGCTGCAATTCTATCGCCATGCGGTTTCTCCGCGCGGAGGCGTCCCTCGGCCCTCACATCATAGCGCAATCGGTAAGGTGCAGAGGACTTCAAAAGCGGAGATTGCTGTTCGAATCTCTCGGGAATTAGCATTTTTCGGCAGCTATACCTATGTATAAACTAAACCATTACTCAAACAACCTGGACAACGTAACAACCTCACCAAGAACATAACCTCAGTAAAACAACGTCAACTATCAATGCAATTTCTGAAATTCAGAACCTCTGACCCACTGGAATTGCAAGTTTGTCATTGCAAACATTTCCTCACTTCCGCCACCCTTTAAGAAAAAGAACATGTGTAATTGCAAACATTTCTACACACAATATCTTTGTAAATTAGTTTGAAAATAGTAAATTGAGATTTACTGCCCTCAAGTTTTGTGAAATCCAAATTACAAACATGTGTAAAAATTATTTGTAATCGAAAATAAATTATTTGCAATTACAAACTTTTTTGCTTTGTGAAATTGGTCTCTGGTTGAAATTCTCGTGGTGACTCCCGTCATTTTTCAGAACTGAGGTTGGTGGTGAAAGAAAGCACGTGTTACTTGGTGTATACTGGCTGTTTCTTGTAATGGTTGTGTCCTTGGTTGTGTCAAAGGCCCTATAACAACGCCCAACCACCCGGTTGTGTCTACACGTTTTGAACACATTTCTGCGGGATTGTTGTACTTCTTTTAGGGCGGAAAATATTACATTTACTGTTATTGTATTGTTAATATTCATATTGACATATATAAAAAACAGTCAACTCCTCATATAAAATTTTTAATGACGAAGACGCGTTTCTATAACTTCTTCAGTTGGTCATTAAAAATAGGACATGAAAACAACAGATGAATGACACTTTAACCCGCGCACTGCAGGGGCTTTGCGCTGAACACGAACTGCAGGGGGGTTGATTTCCGCCCCCCCTGAGATCTCGAAAACTACGCAACGTAGCGAGAAGCGGAAAAAAGCATTTGATAGCTTCATACATGTTCTATCGAAAGCATTCAGTTTTTTTTTAAAGTCAGGTCAAAATTGAGGTCACCAGAGGTCATCAAAGGTCAAATTTTCCCGTTTTTTCCTGTTTTAGGACATCGCTCCAGAAATTCCCATATATCTCAGAAACGATTATAGTTACCAACAAACGGTAAAAAGCAAACGCCAGCCAGTGAAATTTGTAATCGCTAAAGTGTCCTCAGATTTGATCTCAGGTCAATATTTGAGGCTTCAGAGGTCAAAAAGGATTTTTTTTTTTTGCTAAATCGTTTTTGCTAGTAACTTTTTACTTAATAAATATAACGGAAAACTGTATACGCAATTGTGTTTATCTTGTCAAGGCGCTTTGAATGATATATATGGTGACCTTGTTAAGTCATCTTAAGAATTTGGCCTAAGGTCAAGGTCAAGTGGTGACCCAAGTAGGGCATGTTGCATATGGGAAGACGTGTCTCGACGAGACAAACACATTGATGTCTGTTTTCCTTCTCTATCTTCATTGTGTCGAGAGTTTTGACCAAAAAGTGATGGTGACCTCGCATGACCTCAAATGACCCAATAGTGGTTACTGAACAAAACTTACACTTGGATCATCAAGAATATCCTATAATAACATGATCCAGAAGTAATTGGACTAGTACCATGCATATCCTTGAAATAGGAAGCATTTGTATATTTCCCCATTGACTTATTATGGGGAGGTTACGAAATTGACCTGACCTTAGGTCACCGATATCAAAATTCCAAGTTAAACGAATTGTAAGTACTGATGCCCTCATGACATCCTGTAAGTTTCAACCTGATCGGTGAAAAACTCTGGCTTTGGCACAACTGCAAACATTTTTGGTGGTGAGGTCACTTGACCTGACCTGGTGATCTGACCTGAGATGACCCGAGCATATTTTTTTCTCAAAGTGTGCGCAATTGATGTCCTAACAGGTGTATCAAAACCCGGCGACGCTGCGCGCCGCCGTTTTTTCGCTATTTTTATTAAAAAAACCTGAGGGGGGGGGGGAAATCAACCCCCCTGCAGTGCGCGGGTGAAAAATATACAAAGTTCATTCACATCTCGTGATTGTGTCACCCGTTATTCTCCAATGAGGCGAAGCAATCACGTGTTACACATCTCATTTATGTGTTGCCAAAATTAATTTTGAAGCCATTTCAGATAAAGTTATTCTTTCAGTCTTATTTATTTATTTATTGACCTCGTAGTAGCCGTCCCCTATACATGGCCGAAGCCAAAGGGGCTATTCCTGGCACAGAGTCACACAATGATGGCGTTGAAGTGGGTAAAATACAAGCATACAGTACAGTTAAAAGTCAAAATGAACAATCAGTCTGCGTCACATCAGATCAGCCTATCAGCGGCGATCGTCATCGTTACCAGACACCAGTCGCCTCTTCAATGCGCGCTTAAACAATGTGATAGGCATGACGGTAAACTCAGGTGGCAGCGAGTTGTACTGGTCAGCGGCACGATATACGAAATGTTTTTTTACCCGCTGCTGAGCCGCGTATGTTGGGGAGACTCAGCAGGTCGTCTCTACGGGTGCTACGCACGTGGTTGGGTCGCTCGCGGTTTCTACGGAATTGGACGGCCAGAGACTCAGGCTGCCCAGTGCGACGGCCTTGTGGAGCAGTGTCAGTGTGTGATGGACGACCAAGTCCGGGGAATCCAGCCAGCCCAGGTCCTCTCGCACGCCAGAGATGTGATCGAATTTGCGCTTTCCAGAAATGATGCGAGCTGCAAGGTTGAATATTTTGTGGATGATAGGATGCATACATCCTTTTACTTCCAGTACTGCAGCTTCAAGCGCAATTCTTGTTTTCTTATCTATATGCTCTGTAATGCTCTTGGCACCTTCCCAATCGGGTAAAGCTCCACACTCATGACTATGATTCACTATCGTTTTGGGTCTCTGATATTGTAAATCTTTCTTGTGTTCCTTTAGCCTTATGTTCAAACTTCTTCCAGTTTCACCATAATATGGCTTTTCACATCCCTTGCATGGAATCCTGTAGACAATGCTGTGTTCATGTGAGATGTTATTTTATGTGAGATGTTATTTTATGTGAGATGTTATTTTATGTGAGATATTATTTTATTGTTATATTTGCGTTAATTTAGCTTCCCCGAGGAAACGTCTTAGAAAGCGATGACGCTTCTCACTCCCGTTTACGAAGAGTCATACTCCGCGTTTGGCACGTTGCCGAGGAGTCATACTCCGCGTTTAGCACGTTGCCGAGGAGTCATACTCCGCGTTTAGCACGTTGCCGAGGAGTCATACTCCGCGTTTGGCACGTTGCCGAGGAGTCATACTCCGCGTTTGGCACGTTGCCGAGGAGTCATACTCCGCGTTTAGCACGTTGCCGAGGAGTCATACTCCGCGTTTGGCACGTTGCCGAGGAGTCATACTCCGCGTTTGGCACGTTGCCGAGGAGTCATACTCCGCGTTTAGCACGTTGCCGAGGAGTCATACTCCGCGTTTGGCACGTTGCCGAGGAGTTATACTCCGCGTTTGGCACGTTGCCGAGGAGTCATACTCCGCGTTTGGCACGTTGCCGAGGAGTCATACTCCGCGTTTGGCACGTTGCCGAGGAGTCATACTCCGCGTTTAGCACGTTGCCGAGGAGTCATACTCCGCGTTTGGCACGTTGCCGAAGAGTCATACTCCGCGTTTGGCACGTTGCCGAGAAGTCATACTCCGCGTTTAGCACGTTGCCGAGGAGTCATACTCCGCGTTTAGCACGTTGCCGAGGAGTCATACTCCGCGTTTAGCACGTTGCCGAAGAGTCATACTCCGCGTTTGGCACGTTGCCGAGGAGTCATACTCCGCGTTTGGCACGTTGCCGAGGAGTCATACTCCGCGTTTAGCACGTTGCCGAGGAGTCATACTCCGCGTTTGGCACGTTGCCGAAGAGTCATACTCCGCGTTTGGCACGTTGCCGAGGAGTCATACTCCGCGTTTAGCACGTTGCCGAGGAGTCATACTCCGCGTTTGGCACGTTGCCGAGGAGTCATACTCCGCGTTTGGCACGTTGCCGAGGAGTCATACTCCGCGTTTAGCACGTTGCCGAGGAATCATACTCCGCGTTTGGCACGTTGCCGAGGAGTCATACTCCGCGTTTAGCACGTTGCCGAGGAGTCATACTCCGCGTTTAGCACGTTGCCGAAGAGTCATACTCCGCGTTTGGCACGTTGCCGAGGAGTCATACTCCGAGTTTGGCACGTTGCCGAGGAGTCATATTCCGCGTTTAGCACGTTGCCGAGGAGTCATACTCCGTGTTTAGCACGTTGCCGAGGAGTCATACTCCGCGTTTAGTACGTGGCGGAGGAGTCATACTCCGCGTTTGGCACGTTGCCGAGGAGTCATACTCCGCATTTGGCACGTTGCCGAGGAGTCATACTCCGCGTTTGGTACGTTGCCGAGGAGTCATACTCCGCGTTTAGCACGTTGCCGAGGAGTCATACTCCGCGTTTAGCACGTTGCCGAAGAGTCATACTCCGCGTTTAGCACGTTGCCGAGGAGTCATACTCCGCGTTTAGCACGTTGCCGAAGAGTCATACTCTGCGTTTGGCACGTTGCCGAGGAGTCATACTCCGAGTTTGGCACGTTGCCGAGGAGTCATATTCCGCGTTTAGCACGTTGCCGAGGAGTCATACTCCGTGTTTAGCACGTTGCCGAGGAGTCATACTCCGCGTTTAGTACGTGGCCGAGGAGTCATACTCCGCGTTTGGCACGTTGCCGAGGAGTCATACTCCGCGTTTGGCACGTTGCCGAGGAGTCATACTCCGCGTTTGGCACGTTGCCGAGGAGTCATACTCCGCGTTTAGCACGTTGCCGAAGAGTCATACTCCGCGTTTGGCACGTTGCCGAGGAGTCATACTCCGCGTTTAGCACGTTGCCGAGGAGTCATACTCCGCGTTTGGCACGTTGCCGAGGAGTCATACTCCGCGTTTGGCACGTTGCCGAGGAGTCATACTCCGCGTTTAGCACGTTGCCGAGGAATCATACTCCGCGTTTGGCACGTTGCCGAGGAGTCATACTCCGCGTTTAGCACGTTGCCGAGGAGTCATACTGCGCGTTTAGCACGTTACCGAAGAGTCATACTCCGCGTTTGGCACGTTGCCGAGGAGTCATACTCCGAGTTTGGCACGTTGCCGAGGAGTCATATTCCGCGTTTAGCACGTTGCCGAGGAGTCATACTCCGTGTTTAGCACGTTGCCGAGGAGTCATACTCCGCGTTTAGTACGTGGCCGAGGAGTCATACTCCGCGTTTGGCACGTTGCCGAGGAGTCATACTCCGCGTTTGGCACGTTGCCGAGGAGTCATACTCCGCGTTTGGCACGTTGCCGAGGAGTCATACTCCGCGTTTAGCACGTTGCCGAGGAGTCATACTCCGCGTTTAGCACGTTGCCGAAGAGTCATACTCCGCGTTTGGCACGTTGCCGAGGAGTCATACTCCGCGTTTAGCACGTTGCCGAGGAGTCATACTCCGCGTTTAGCACGTTGACGAGGAGTCATACTCCGCGTTTAGCACGTTGCCGAGGAGTCATACTCCGCGTTTAGCACGTTGCCGAGGAATCATACTCCGCGTTTGGCACGTTGCCGAATAGTCATACTCCGCGTTTAGCACGTTGCCGAGGAGTCATACTCCGCGTTTAGCATGTTGCCGAAGAGTCATACTCCGCGTTTGGCACGTTGCCGAGGAGTCATACTCCGAGTTTGGCACGTTGCCGAGGAGTCATATTCTGCGTTTAGCACGTTGCCGAGGAGTCATACTCCGTGTTTAGCACGTTGCCGAGGAGTCATACTCCGCGTTTAGTACGTGGCCGAGGAGTCATACTCCGCGTTTGGCACGTTGCCGAGGAGTCATACTCCGCGTTTGGCACGTTGCCGAGGAGTCATACTCCGCGTTTAGCACGTTGCCGAGGAAGATTTCGCGACCATATGAGTAAATGCATCAGAGGGTAGCGTAATCATTAGGCCATTGGGACATTTGTGGCGGCACACCTTTTCTAAATGTATTTTGCAGAACATTAAAGAACTCATTTGGTGGACTTTCTGTTGTCAAAACAAACTGAGAAATATGTAATATGAATTGTGTAGACCATATAGTTAAAGTTTGCCGTCGTTCTCTTGCGAATTTCCTTGCCACTCTATTTTTGTGTTGTATTTAACCGTCTTTCACAGATATTGTTTGTGGTGGTGTCACATGTCACAAACTGGGTATAAACCACAAATGTCTTGCTCAATTAAGCTCCAAGTAGGCGTAAAACTGATGCAGCATATGTCTCGTCCTTTGATATCACGTTCCATGGAAAACAGTTTCATTAAACATTTTCGGAGCGCCATGGTGCTTTATTTCTATTCCTGCCCTCCTAACTCGGCATTGACTGGGGTCTGCTCAGAACGCCATTGACTGGGGGGTTAAACGCCCCCTGGTTATCTTCCGAACCAATAATCGCAGCAAGACACACAATACGGCATTCAAAAGCTCTCAATTAGATGAATCTGAAACATGCTAAAAAATGTCAAAGTGAGGTCAAATGTCAGGTCACGGTCAGGTCAAAAGTCAAAATCGGCGTATTTGCGTTTATGGGCCATACTTTCCATCCAAAGCCTTCGATTGCGACCAGTTTCACTCAAAGTGCTGCCAAAGGTATGATACATATCCCGCATGAGCTAAAAAGAGATTGTTGGCCAAGGCCAAGGTCAAGGTCAGGTCACAAAAGGTCACTATGCTCAAAATATGTACGAAAATCATGCAACACATGTTTTATGAGTTATTTTCCACATATAATTCGATAGTGATAGTCATTTTACCACCTGACTTCATTTACGTGAAGTAAATGTCAATTTTAAGTCAAATTCAGTTCACCGATGGTCACAATTTTAAATTGTTAAATCTAAACACAAAAAGCAGTTGGTAGACCAGTTTTGTCTCAGAAATACAGTGGTGGCATTTATATGTCTGTATCTAGTCAATAAAACCAAAACACGAAATTAAAAAAATATGACGTCATGAGTTACCCATACTTTAGATGTCATAAGTCCGTCAAAAATGGAGATATCAGTTTGACATTTGATATGGTAGTTGCCTATGTATAGTTCTCTGACATGTCTTCCGGTTTTATGAATATTTTAGATTTTGTATTTTGTGATCATTTCCAAAATAAAACGTTTTTTGAGTTTTTGGGGGTCAAAAGCTAAAATTTCAAACATCCGAGATAGCAAGTTTGTAGCCGTTGCAATTTCTATCTTTTGGCGTTTTTCGATTGCATTTTGCTTCAAATGTGGCATTTGTACGGCGTCACTAAATTCGCTATAACTCGAGAGAAAACAAATCGATGAAATTTCTTCATGTTAGCACACAAGGCGTAAAAATGACCTATAAGAAGGTATCTGAAGTTTCGTTGATTGCGCTATTATTTTTTTAGCTATTGCGAAAATTCATCAGGGGGAGGGGGGGGGGGGGGCTAAACGCCCCCCCCCCCCCCAGTCAATGGCGGGTTAATGGCGGGTAAATCGCTTAGCTAATTGACAGAGTGGGGTCATTTACTCGTCTCTCGATGGTCACCCAGGAGCCCTAATCGATCCTTGTGAGTTGTGAAGCCGCTACTGGCGAGAACCACACGGCTAACTTCAAGGGAAGCCGCACTAGAGGTGCTTCCCCAGCACACAACCTTCAGAAGTGCATCCTTTCTGATTTTAATTAAACTTGGAGTAGTCAGTGCTAAGTTTGTGGTGACATTCAATTTTAATGGTTTGCTCGTTTCAGGTTAATGCGGCTTGCGGAAACATTCCTGCAGCTGAAGGTCTGGCTATGATGGCGAATTTAGTTTAATTATGGTAGTTTATTGCTGACACGATTGTCAAAAGTGTTGATCATTCTTGTATTTAACGTACGTTTGCACTGCAAATGAAGTTTGAATATAGGCAAATGGGCTATTGAAGGCAAATACTCATTTTGATTCAGAACGTTTCCCATAGCTGCAGTGACACTGATACAACTTTGTACTCCCCCAAGGGAGTATGTTGGGATTTGTCTATTTATCCACCACCTTACTCCATAGCTACTCCGGTTATACACCAGAATTGCTCCCCCATTAATCCCAAGTAACTCCCCCATTTTCTCAATAACTCCGAGGTTACTCCTCCTATATATTATTATCTTACTCCATGAGTGCTCTATACTTACTCCCCTAGTTACCCCAATGTTACTCAGTTACTCCGTTAACTCTTGGGTTACTCCACCTAGATACTCCGCACATACTCCGGAGTTACTCTTGGGTTACTCCCCATACTGAGATAATTGTTTACTCCCTAGGGGAAGCATGTTGGGATTTGTTTATTTGTCCACCCCCCCCCTTACTCCATAGCTACTCCGGTTATATTATACACTAGAATTACTCCCCCATTAGTCCCAAGTTACTCCACAAATTCCACCGTAACTCCGGGGTTACTCCCCCTAGATACTCCGTACATACTCTGTCGGTGCACCCATGTGATGCCCCCTCGTTACGCCGAATGTACTCCGTCCGACACGATTAGTGTTAAAATCCAGTGACATGAAAAAACGTATATTGCAAGTTACCTCGCAGACAAACATAATTAACATGAGCAATAAATGTCGAGCGACCTGTCTCGCTGACGGCGGTATCTCGCCTACAACGTGTGAAAAACAACGTGTACAAGAAGGTCTATCGCAAGTTATCTTGCACAGGAACCAACAAAACGTGACTGATAAGTGACGAGCCTAACTCGACGACGGCGGCTCCTCCAAACGGTGAAAACGTATGAACAGCACAACACCAATGCACATCGCATCACGCATCACGCATGAACCCGACACATCTTACGGAGCACGGGCTTCCGCCAGTGAGTTCCTGTATCACATATTTTGTCTGTGGGTTTGGCCGCGTTTCTGGGAATATCTTGTACACATATCAACACAGTACCCACATCTGGTTATTCACCGTCGACGTCTTTTGATGGAAGACAAACATATATCCTCATAGAAGCAGGATCGCCTCCGCGAGCCCTGTTGACCGGGCGACCTCGTGGCCTTTGATGTAACCGCGTACCCGGCCTCCGGCTCCATCGTCTGGATGTTTGGGTTCGTTGAAGCCGATTCTGTCTCATGCAGTAGAGTGTCTTGGCCCAACACACTCAGTAACGGGTCCGCACCTCCTCTGAGGAGCAAAAGCAAGCACCAAAATATACATGTAAGCAATATGAATTAATAAACAATACTCTAAGTGGACCAAATTGGACCAAAACTTTTAGTACAAATATGCAGACGCCAGCCCATGCTCCGAAACTATGGGACCGATCTGGGTGACTTCTTCACCATTCGATCCGGCGTTCTCTGAAACGGAGCCGTTTTGGCTTTTATACAGATTGGTCCACTGTAAATGTACCAAATTGGGCCAAAACCACCAAAAACGTTGCAGACGAGCCCATGCTCCGAAACAATGGGACCGATCTGTGCGATTTATTCACCATTCCATCCGGCGTGGTGCAAAACGGTGCCGTTTTGGCATGTATACAGATTGGTCTACTTTAAATGGACGAAATTGGACCACAACCCCAAAAACGGTTGCAGACGAACCGTTGGTGGTTTGGGTCAAATTTGGTCCACTTAGAATGGACCAATCTGTATAAAAGACAAAACGGCACCGTTTCAGACCACGCCGGATCAAATGATGAACAAATCACCCAGATCGGTCCCATAGTTTCTGAGCATGGACTCGTCTGCAACGGTTTTTGGTCCAATCTGTATACAAGCCAAATCGGCACCGTTTCAGAGCACGCCGGATCGAATGGTGAAGAAATCACCCAGATCGGTCCCACAGTTTCGGAGCATGGGCTCGTCTGCAACGGTTTTTGGTGGTTTGGGTCAAATTTGGTCCACTTAGAGTGGACCAATCTGTATAAAAGCCAAAACAGCACCGTTTCAGACCACGCCGGATCAAATGGTGAAGGAATCACCTAGATCGGTCCCATAGTTTCAGAGCATGGGGTCGTCTGCAAATTTGTACTAAAAGTTTTGGTCCAATTTGGTCCACAGAGTGGACCAATCTGTATAAAAGCCAAAACGGCACCGTTTTGGACCACGCCGGATACGGTTAATAAATCACCCATAGTTTCGGAGCATGGTCTCGTCTGCAAATTTGAGCAAACAAGTTTTGGGCCAATTTGGTCCACTTAGAGTGGACTAATCTGTATAAAAACCAGAACGGCAACGTTTCAGACCACTCGGTATCGAATGGTGAAGAAGTCACTCACATCGGTCCAGTAGTTTCGGAGCATGGGCTCGTCTGCTAATCTGGTCTTTTTTAGAGCCTCCCGAAAAAATCACACGTTAGTCTGAGGTATGCTCGCAGAATGCAGACAGAGGTAAGACCCGTTGGGGAAATAATATAATTAGACAGAGAGTTGGAATTCACATGAAGGACACAGGATGAACCGTAGGGTCAAACTACCTGAAACCAAGACAACATCACGATGACGTGTAAATAGTGTTCTAGGCATATCCCTACATTACCATGACCACAAACATGGGTTCAGTATAGTTCAGTTTAGTTATATGTATATAGTATACAGTAGTCAGTGTATATACGTATATAGTAGTCAGTTATATGTATATATATATAGTATGTAAATAGTGTTCTAGGGCCAGGGGCGCAGCAATACCTTCAGAAAGGAGGGGGCAAGCCTCTGGAAAGGCCCTCCACCCCCAAAAATACCCCTGGATATGAAAACACTACGGATTTCGGCCACTTTATTTTGTGAGGCCCCCTTTTTAACATTTTTTTCTTCGTCTACTTTTGATGAGCTGGATTGGACCAGGACCCTCAGTAGGCATTGTACTGAGAGCATTGCTAATTTGTATTGTTACGTGCGGGAGAGAAAACCTATCTTAGCTGACAACAGGTAGGGGTCGGCTTTTGAGTGTGGGGGCGGCTGAAATGACGAAAAATAAAACAAATTACCCACATTTTGATACGTGCATTTAAGCCTTTGCAACCTTTTTTATGTGGATTTTCATGTTATAGTAGGTAGGTATATACTTGTTAGTTAGCGCCGCGAAGCGGCGCGAAATTTTTACGATTTTGCCTGATAAAACCCAGAAATATAGGCGGTGGGGCTTGTAGAGGAAAATAAGCTAAAAATGATATTTATTCAATTCAGCATTACGACGAACCGATGACGATGACTTCGTTATGACTATGATTACCGATGTGACGCCGCGAAGCGGCGTGAAAATTTTAATTTTAGGTCCAGGAAAACGAAATGTTAATATTTGAACCACACCGTGAGGTGAGATGGCTTGGGGAGATGGTCCTAGCCTGTTTCCACTATTAGCTCTTCGGTCCAGCAAATTGTGAACCGCTGGAGCAGCTTCTGGGTGCCGATCTCTTCGTCTTTGCGTTCGCGTCGCCTTTTTCGGAACTCGGCAAATTAGCTAAACATGTAGTCTGCTTGAAACTTAAAAGTGAATATTGTATGACGGGAATGGGCCCTGGGGCCAGCAATTACCACCAAGGAGAGTCTCTGGCAGACACGTAATTAAATTATGTTTCCCATTTTCCAAATTTGTATAAGCAATTGCGAAACTTGTGTCATGCCGCGAAGCGGCGCGAGATTTTCCAGTTTTTGACAGCTGGATTTTGACTGCACTGCAAAGGCAGTTTTTACGATAAATTGTTAATTTTTCCCTCAAAAAGTGTGTGTGTGTGTGTGTGTGTGTGGGGGGGGGGGGGGGGGGGTCGACCCTCCCCGTCTTCTAAAAGTGGGGGAGTTTGCCCATACCTCCCCCATGGGTGGAGTTTTCTATTCAAATGGTGGGGCCATTGCCCCACCAACTTTGTGTTTTGCCCCACCAACTTTGTGTTTTGCCCCACCAACTTTTGTCAGTTTTGAAGGTATTCTGACGTTAAATGGTCATTTTCACCTTAGCCATGCAAAATAACCACCCAATATGACTATTTGCCCCACCAACTTTTTCTGAAAAGCTCCACCCATGCAACACTTTTGAGATGACTCATTTGGTTAATAACCAGATTAGTTATAACCATTTGCCTCTTTTGCTACTGGTGGCTTCGATGAAACCGTACCGAGTACTCAATGAAGTTCTTACACGGCACCAAGCAATGTTTAAAGCGAAACATTCTGGTCATTATGCGAATTGCAGTGCTGTCACAATCAGAAAGCTGCTTTTGTACGGCTGCTTATGGTGACAAAACAATCTATTTGATTTTTGTTTTCTTGAAATATTTGTCCCTTAGATAGTTTTTAGTTTTGTTTGATAGTTTTGTTTTGTTTGAAAAATAACTATATGAGGGGGCTTGAAGCCAGTATAGTTTATTATTTCAAAGTGTGGATTTTTTACATTGCATCCACCCTGATTAGACACGCAATTGACGAGGGGCAGAGAAAGCGGCCCTTGTTTATTTTCTGTACCAATTATTGTATTGATACGCGAAAAACAGCAGTCTTAATGTTAAAATCCGCAAAATGCTGACTTCAATGCCTCGCATCTGAAATCGGCATTTTGCAGCTAACAAATTGTACAGCACGAGCAGTGCGCTCGTGCTGTACAACCAACGCCGCCTTGTATCGGCATCTATGTGTACCTAATAATAAGCACTATAATAATGTTATTGATCACATGTATTATTTCAAATATATTTGGAATAATAAGCCTGATAATTAATTATATTGATGACCGTATCAGACGTCTCCGTGGCCAAACCCGGCTGGCGTTGTTTAATATTTCATTTCGGTCAGCGCGTGATCCTGCGAATGTCTCCGACCCCAATAATCCTAACCTGCTGACAGCTGTGACGCTCCATGAAAAAGACATGTCGCGTTATTCTCATTTGTTTCGGGCGATATCCGATCCTATTTTCGATAATTTATCAATTACCGTCCATTTGGCTTGTGCGTCATAATAATAGGTCAGTTATTACGTTGTTGAATGTATGTCTTTCGCCACCGCAATTTGGCTTAAAATATACATTATTTAGCTGCCTTCCAGTGGACAGATTTGGTCCAGTTATCCAATCTGTGTCGTACGGTGTCATTTGTCGCAGCTAGGAATCGACGTGTGCGGGCTCATACCAGAGATTTCCAACCGTGACTGGTTTCCTCTGGGACCATCTTCCGATTCAAATGTCGTAGTGAGGGCAACTTTTAACCGGCGCCCGGATGCGAGTTCAGACCATTGGCCAGTCTCCTCCATAATGTAGCCGCGGTGGCAGGCATCTTGTCACTTTTGTTCAAGCAAATATGCATGGGTAATACGTGCAGCTATACTTTCGACAAATCCGTTTGAGAATCGGACAGCTGCTTCCTCGCAGCTCAGTTGGTAACCGCGTCCGACTTGACAAATTTCCGCCCATGCCGGGAGCGGATGTTTTCCAGCTGCGAATAATTTGCGCGCCAACTCGAGCTTACTATTACTATTTGCTCTTGGTTAGGATGCCTTGCGGTCGGCGGCAGTGGTAGTGGTCAGCTGACGTCATAGTAGGCGCCGGTCGCGTGCAGGACCGTTCTGGTCCCTAGTGGCACGTGAAGGTTTCTAATCAAACTCAGCCCATGAGCAGAAGTTGTACAATGTCCAATCTCAGATGGAATGGGCCAGGATGTACGTAGCAAGCTGTTCTGGTGACCGGCTTTGATCCCAGAAATCCACCCAACTTGCAAGGGTCGAAGTAAATTGATATCGAACACATATGTATTAAGTATGGGAATAAGTAACCTTCTGCTCCTGTTATATTTTAATTAAACATGAAATCTGTATAAAAAAATACATAAATATATCATGACTTGCGTGATCCTCAGAATGTTCATATCAACACGAAAAAACAAACAATTTCCTGGTGCAAATGCGTGCGTCAATGCGCGAAGATCCTCACTATACAATATACAGTTATGTACACGACATCCAATAAACAATCCACACAACACGACACAGTTATACGGTGCCTACAGTGTATGGGTGTAAGCCTGAAGCTCATATACACATTTATACACCGGCAGAAAATCGTCATTATACAGTTATGTACATGATACATAATAAATGGCACACACGACACAGTAATCCGGTGGTTTACAGTGGAGGGGTGTAAGGAGGTGGGTGGAGGAGGGGCCGCGACGATGTTTGTGTATTCAAGCAGGGCCGCTGGTTTCTAATTTCAATGGATTCTGCTTTCTTTAGGCAGTCCCGCTTCACACGTGTTGCAACACGTGTGAAGCGGGACTGCCTGGTCGCTGTCACACCAAAAACGCCGAATACAAAATAACTTGTAACTTGTGCTATGACAAACTTGCTGTCTATATAGGTGAGTCAAAAAGACGTGTCCGTGATCGTTTCAATGAGCATCTCAGAGACGCGAAAAATAAAACTAGCAACACCCCACTTGGAGACCACGTAACACGGATACACCCCACTAGCAGAATAACATCAAGGTCATTCAAAATTTCGATAGAGAGGGTATGTAAACATGTTGCAGACCTAAAGAAAGCAGAATCCATTGAAATTAGAAACCAGCGGCCCTGCTTGAATACACAAACATCGTCGCGGCCCCTCCTCCACCCACCTCCTTACACCCCTCCACTGTAAGCCACCGGATTACTGTGTCGTGTGTACCATTTATTATGTATCATGTACATAACTGTATAATGACGATTTTCTGCCGGTGTATAAATGTGTATATGAGCTTCAGGCTTACACCCATACACTGTAGGCACCGTATAACTGTGTCGTGTTGTGTGGATTGTTTATTGGATGTCGTGTACATAACTGTATATTGTATAGTGAGGATCTTCGCGCATTGACGCACGCATTTGCACCAGGAAATTGTTTTTTTTTCGTGTTGATATGAACATTCTGAGGATCACGCAAGTCGAAATATATTAATGTAATTTTTGTATACCGATTTCAAGTTTAATTAAGATATAACATGAGCAGAAAGCTACTTATTCACATACTTATATTCATCATGCTCAAATATGTCATAGCTCGCCTACAACATATGTATTATCCAAAATAAGCGTATCAACAACCTTCCCAGAAAATGCATTTCGTGCCAGGATTCTTCCGAAGGCATTTTTCAAATCATTGATACATTGTTCATGATGCTTGCATATCGTGTATCAACGAGGCGTTTAATCGCCGCTAAACGGGTTTTATTTTGCTCTGTTACTAGTTACCCATTTGCAATCATGATGCCATTAGATTGTCGCCTAAAACAGTTATTACAGGCTAAAGCAAACCACCTGAAAGGCCGTTGCACGTGGCGACGGTTTTAGGACACTTCTCAGAAAACATCCTTCTTGGCTTATTGGTGCTTGTGTTATGACAACTGAGTGCGTAATGGATTGGACAGGGCTATTAAGCAGTGCCTAGTAGCTTAATGAGCACTCGACTCCAGAAACGCTTGGCGGCAGCCATTACTTGCAGCCCCCACTGAGGATTATTTAGAAATATTTCAGTCACGGCGGCGACATATTTCAGTCACGGCGGCGACATATTTCAGTCACGGCGGCGACATATTTCAGTCACGGCGGCGACATATTTCAGTCACGGCGGCGACATATTTCAGTCACGATGGAGACATATTTCAGTCACGGCGGCGACATATTCCAGTCACGATGGAGACATATTTCAGTCACGGCGGCGACATATTTCAGTCACGATGGAGACATATTTCAGTCACGGCGGCGACATATTTCAGTCACGGCGGCGACATATTTCAGTCACGATGGCGACATATTTCAGTCACGGCGGCGACATATTTCAGTCACGGCGGCGACATATTTCAGTCACGGCGGCGACATATTTCAGTCACGGCGGCGACATATTTCAGTCACGGCGGCGACATATTTCAGTCACGGCGGCGACATATTTCAGTCACAATGGCGACATATTTCAGTCACGGCGGCGACATATTTCAGTCACGGCGGAGACATATTTCAGTCACGATGGAGACATATTTCAGTCACGGCGGAGACATATTTCAGTCACGGCGGAGACATATTTCAGTCACGATGGAGACATTTCAGTCACGGCGGAGACATATTTCAGTCACGGCGGCGACATATTTCATTCACGGCGGCGACATATTTCAGTCACGATGGAGACATATTTCAGTCACGATGGAGACATATTTCAGTCACGATGGATACATATTTCAGTCACGATGGAGACATATTTCAGTCACGGCGGCGACATATTTCAGTCACGGCGGCGACATATTTCAGTCACGATGGCGACATATTTCAGTCACGGCGGCGACATATCTCAGTCACGGCGGCGACATATTTCAGTCACGATGGCGACATATTTCAGTCACGATGGCGACATATTTCAGTCACGGCGGCGACATATTTCAGTCACGATGGAGACATATTCCACATCGATGGACACTGAGCGGGAACGCGGGTCTGTTTGCCGGACGTAGTGAACTCATTACTTGATGACTCCAGTTTGTGTTGAATGTTTGCGCAATGGTGTGCTAGGTTAACGTTTAATGTTTGCGCAATGGTGTGCTAGGTTAACGTTTAATGTTTGCGCAATGGTGTGCTAGGTTAACGTTTAATGTTTGCGCAATGGTGTGCTAGGTTAACGTTTAATGTTTGCGCAATGGTGTGCTAGGTTAACGTTTAATGTTTGCGCAATGGTGTGCTAGGTTAACGTTTAATGTTTGCGCAATGGTGTGCTAGGTTAACGTTTAATCGATGCATTATTGTCTACGCTTCAAAAGATTATTTCGGGCTTAACCCGAAATAATTTGTTGCTGTGGTACACTGGTTACAGGTCAGGAACTGATCGAAAGTTATTTATAAACAATAGCAATAGCAATGAGGACGTTGGCCTTATCTGGCTGACCCTAACCCAGCATTAGGAGGTGGTGCACGTTGGATTCGAACTCACATCACTCGAGATGCCAAGGTCTTGAGCTCACAGGCACTTGTTACTAACATTTCGAGCAGACCGCGTTGCTAAGGTGTTGCTAAGCTTTCAAACCGATGAGACCATGGCAACAGTTGGCCAATCATTCTTCAACTTTATAGCCTCTGGCCCTCTGATACGTATCTGGATTGCAGCAGGGACGTAACGCACGACTTACCGTGATAAGTTCCGCGCCAATTCTGCGCTCGGGATAACACCTCCAGGACGCCTCCAGGTTTGCGATCTGAAGAGCTCCAAGAGGACACAAATTGGCCATAGCTTCTCAGCCAGCCATCTTAACGCAGTCATCAACTACGCATTGTGACATCTACCGCGCTGGCTCTTGGCGCTCCGGGTAGAGCGACACGGAGAGAGGGCTGCAGATTCCTGAGGCCCCGATTTTCCACATCCTGCATGTAGCTAAATGGTCGTGCTGCTCTCCGGCAGAATAGCTAATGAGTCTGAGGTCAACTTTTAACGGAATATTTAGAGCCCAGCCCGGCACTAAATTACGTGATATGCGTAATGTATTCAACCGGGTCGCGCCATTTAGCCAGTATCTTAATTTTGCATCTTTATTTTATAAGTCAAATTAGAAGACAGCACGTGGGGCATCTCCGTTAAAAAATGACACCTTTTCAATGTAGTACACATTTTGAATGCTTTTTACCAAGCATTCTCTGCAATTACAAATTAAGTTAGTCAATAAGTTAAGGTTTGAGACACCACTACATGCACCAGTGCAGACCGGTGCAGTGACTCACACCACTATTTCACAACACTACTCACACCACTATTTGCAAAAGTATTGTATATGGAAGCGTTCAACAATCATTTTAATTTGTAATGGGTGGCTGGTCGCGGTACCTGCAATATATCGATTGAATTTTGGCATTTTGACATTTTGGTGTAGGGTTGATCAAGATGACATGTTAACCTATTTTTGAGGAAAGGGAAGGCCCCACCCTGTGATACAGATCAAAATCATAACACATGTCACTTCAAAGTGTAATGCCACTTACTTCTTTTATAACTTAAAGTTCTACGTAGACAAAATCGAAATGCAGCTTATAAGTATAACACAGCGCCTTCGAAAAATCATATTTGCCTGGACAAACACCTCCAATATTTTTTATCGACAGTGCGCCAGTGCGCCGATTCTGTCCTCGACGTCCCTTAGTGCGTTGATAGCAGCCGGCAGCTGATTGGTTAACACTTTAAACGACTACCAATCAGAATAGGCGAGACATCCACGGTAGATAACAGACAGACGGGAACCCACATTTCTGAAAAGTTTGTTAGTCAAACGGCAATCGACGAAGCCGATAAGCTACCATATTTGTTACCATGTCGAGACATTCAGGCATATTCTGGAGAAATATGAGTTAGGTTAACCAAATGGACCAAATTTGACATGGACCCGTCAAATATGGTCCCCATCGTAAACCAAATGGACCAAATATGACCCGCAATACCTCTTTCAAAGACCTGTAATTCCTTACCTATACATGCTACGTGACTTTCGCCTCTGGGCATGTTATAAATAAAAGATGTATCTTAGTCAACCCTAGGTTTAAAGTAGTCAAACCTAGCTATAAAGTTGAAAAAAATGTTGTCAAAGTTGAGGAAAAACTGACTTTTGGGGTAGATTTGGTCCATTTGGTTTACAAGTTTTCGTAAACCTAATGGACCAAATCTACCCTAAGTGATGTAATCGTTATTTATAGCGGAACTATATAAATTATCTTGAATATAACTAGCACATGTATTTAACTTCTTGTTAGGTATTCTTGTTGTCCAAAACTAACCTAGGGTTGATCTATATTTGTATTTTTATTTTAAAAAAAAATAAATAAAAAAAAAATCGTTATTTGTTGATAAAACATGAAAAAACAGCAGCTTTACCTACCTAATCGAGTGTACGACTTACCATCTTAAATTAACCTAGATTAGACCTTAATAAAGGACACAAAACGTGTTTAAGTTTGGGTTACTATAACGTCATACACAAAAGTTATAAAAAAATTTGAACTGCCTATTTGCAATTCTAAGCACGAGTACACATCGCTCTCAAAAATTGACCTAGGTTTGACAAATAGAAACGACCATAGAGGTGTCCTAAATATTAAGGAATTTAAAAAAATTAATTAAGGATAATATAAGTTAGCTTAAAAAATATGTGTTTCTTTTTCCAACAGTCCGAAATCTCATTCATCTAAAACTGGTAACAGTTTGGTTCTATAAATTTTAGTTTTTTGAGTGAAAATCGAAAATCCAAAAAAATCGAAAATTTTGAATTTGAACTTTAAGTTAAGCAATTAAAAATTTAAGTTCATCATTTAGAGTAGGTTAATCAATTGCCTATTCAAAACTGAAATCGGTTTGGTTTTATTCGTTTTGGTGTTTAAGTTATAGGCATTCCCGTCTACCATTGCATTATTTGCAGGACTTATAATTTTTTTTTTGAAGAAGTATAATTTTTTTTCCTTATTTATTATATCAAAATTGCCTTCGTTAACATTTAAACATATAGAAAACGAAGCCATTTAAAAATAACAAAAATAAAAAAAAGTCGAAAAAGAAGTAACACTTTTTAGCGAAAAACGATTTTTTTTCCAAAAAAGAGGATTAATTTTATACATTTCCATATTACTTAAGTACAAACCAATATGAAAAAGGTAACAATTCCTGAAAATACTTAATACTTCTGACGTCATTGTTAAAAAACTGAAAAAATTGAAAAAAGTATATCAAGTGATAAAAGGTCGAAAAAAAACGATTTAAGGGTCTAATTTTTTGTAAAATGATGTCTTCATTCTTGATCACCCTAACTGTTCAAAAATAAATATTTATTTTTTAACACCAGGTGGCAGCACTTAACGTTTTACTAAAAAATTGAAACAAATTTTGTTAACACATTTTTTGAAAAAACAAAAAAGTACTTCATAGGAAATTGAATGGGCTATCAATTAACATAAATAAACTTTTCGCTCAGAAAAAAAATCACCTAAAGAATTTGAAATAAAAAACTTTCTTCAATTTTTTGCTTAAAGTTAAGTAGTTTTGTTTAAAATTTAATTATTCCTTTGCAAGTCCTGGATCTTGTTCATCTAAAACTGGTAACTGTTTGGCTCTATACATTTTATTTTTTAAGTGACAAGCATTCAAACTTACTTTGTTATTGTACTTAAAGTTAGGCAATTAAAAAATTAAGTACATCATGTATCGTAGGCTCAACTATTGCTATCAAAAACTGAAACCGGTTTGGTTTTATTTCATTCCTTTTTTAAGTTATAGTTATTGCCATCTACCATTAAGTTGTTCTCACTTTAAAAAAAAATATGCTGAAAGTTAAGTCTTATTAAAATAATTTGTTTTTTTTATTTGATAGTCCTTTATCACATTCATCTAATACTTGTAACTGTTTGGCTCTATACATTTTATTTTTTAAGTGAAAAGCATTCAAACTTAATTTTTAATTGTACTTAAAGTTAAGAAATTAAAAAAATAAGTACATCATATGACGTAGGCTTAACTATTGGCTATCCAAAACCGAAATCGGTTTGGTTCTATATATTTTGGTTTTTAAGTTATAGGCATTTCCGTCTACCATAACATTGTTCCGAGGACTTGGAGTTATTTTTGTGGAAGAAAAAAAAAAGTATTTTTCCTTGTTTATTATTACAAAATTACCTTCGGTTACCCCTAAAAATATAGAAAACCAAGCTACTTTTTTCAAAATAAAATTTTCAAATTTTCAAAAAAAAGTTATATCTTTTTACAAAAAACAGATTTCTTTCAAAAAGCGAGCATTAAGAAAATAGATATTCACATCCGTTATATCATGACAAACAAGATTCTGTTTACCATTTCTTTAAATACTTAATATTTCTCAAGTTATTGTAAAAAAACAGATAAAATTGACATTCGAAAAATCTCAATTTTTTTTCTTCGAAAAAGATAGATTAAAGGGTCTCGTTACTGGTAAAATGATGCCCTATTCATGCTGGTTCCAAATATAATTTTGTTTTTAAGATTCTTCAAATATTGAACAAAATATGAGTATAAACGTTCAAGAAAATCATGAAATTGGCCGAAAAATTTATCAAAACGCGAAACTCATTAACTTTGAGTTAATGAGTTTCGCGTTTTGATAAATTTTTCGTGGATAAATATACAAATAAGTAATATACAAATAAATATACAAATTTAATAATAAATATACAAATAACAAATAAATATACAAATAAATATACAAATAATAAATATACAAATAAGTAAGACCGGAAGAGGCAAATAAAAACATAGATTCTTGTTCCGCTCGCCTAGTTCTACAACATCCATCTGTCGGAACTCAAAAAAAAAATCCGAAAAAAAGTTATTGATATATATTTTTGGTCATGGATAACTTAAAAAATAAAACAACATATCTAGAGTCCGAAAAGAAATTCAGGATGCACATAGTGTTTTACATTTTAATCATATTTTTTATTTTGAAAAAATGCATAACTTTTTTTTGGGTAAAAATTCAAAATATTCATCAATTTGATAATTAAGTACCCGATATCTTCAAAACCTCTATACTGATTTTTGATTTCTTTGTTTGTTAATATTTGGCGTAAGACGGTCTTTCTTATCCTTGAACACATTTTTCTAAAAAAAATGCATATTCAAAAACCTAAAATTTAAAAACATCATTTTTTACAATTTTTCACATTTTTAACTTCAAAAATATGGTTTTGATAAAAATTCAGAATTGCCAAAAGATGTGGTTCGTTACGCCGCACCTTTATTTGCTGTTTGATTATAAAAAAGTTCCAAAACAAAAAAGTTACGTTCCAAAAACTTGTGCAAAAAACATGTTTTTTTCTAAGTAGCCCAAAAGCTTTAAAAAAAATTGTGAAGGATTTCCGCACCTTATATACAAAGCCCCATTAATGCTTAACACAAATATATAATTTGTTTAAATATTCGATCTATAATAAGAAAATTGCGAGCAGAACAAGGACACTAAAATACACAAATAAAATAAACATCAAAACGTAAAATGTGTGTAACTTTTTTAAAAGCTAGGTTTGATTGAAAACGTCAACGGATTCGTGTTCTACTCGACGAGAGCGATCGGAAACTGTTCTCCGAATGTAACAAATGTTGTTAGATTGGGAGTTATCGAAGAATCCTTTTTCGGGGGTCAGATTTGGTCCATTTGGTTAACTCGGGGTGTGTCAAATTTGGTCCCTTAGGTTTATTTTCAAACGGAAACTTTAATAACTTCTTAAGTTTTTAATGGATTTCAAAACTATTAAGTGCACTGGGCTTACAGTCAAATTCCCTTCCTTTTTTTTGAAAACCAGAAAAGATATAGTTATAAATAAAGAGTTTATACTTTTGTTCAAGTAGGAAAGTACAGTTGGGGTAAGATCATGGTGTCTTATAGGACACTTACGAATAAGTCAACTATTTCTTAAACCATACTTCTGATCTTATAACAAAAGTAGGGTCTCTTAATTTGGATCAAACCTAGCCCGCAACTTACCCTGTAGCTTTGTCAGGAATCAAACCTAGTTATTTTCTAGGGTAGACTGCAATATGTCCAAGAAAGTTCCTAACGACTGTCATGCCCCGACATTTTGGTCATAAAAGCTTAAATTGAATTAATTTGGTTATTTTCCCAATTAGGAATACACCAAAAAGTGTTCAGGCAAGGCGTCTCTGATTGGGTAAAATATTGTACAATTAATATTTAAGGAATTACAGCCTTCCAAACAGGGGACCAAATTTGACATAAAACGTGTCAAATTTGGTCCCCAAAAGGGTAGATTTGGTCCATTTGGTTTAGTATAAAACACCGAACATCCAGGAACATAGTTTTTCCAAAAGTCATTGACATTGACATTGACATTGACATTGACAAAAGTCATTTAACACATGATATTTCACTTGCAAGTAAGTAAAACAATATTTAACATCATATGAAAGAGTTTATCTGTGTATTCTCGTGCTCTAAGAGCTGTTTTTAAACGGAATCGACCAATCTTTTGATGCTAGGGAATTTTTTTTTGCAGAGGCGTGCTCAGGAATGGAAGAAAGGGGGTCATATTATTGCAAGGAAACTAAGAGGCATGGGCGTACAATGACATAACATACTGCAGTTTTCGGATGAAACACGCACCACAGGCTACTCTACGAACGATTATAAGATAATAGGCGAGTCCAGGTAGGGTAAAAAGGGGGGGGGGTAAGCAATGTTAATTGAAGTTGTAAGTGAAATAGTCAATGTTGACTATATAGTATTATAATAGCGGATAATATACTTATCAAAAGGTCTTGCGCCGCCCCAGTTTGGATCCTGGAAACGCCTATAATGAAGTACAGCATGCAAAAAGGAACTATCTACGATCAGTAACATATATATAGTGCTGGGTAGCAACTTGTCTGCGGTTAATATTTTTTTCCAATTTGACCTCCCTTTTTCACTAACCTGGTACCGCCTATGGCAAAAAATATGATTTATAACTGTTGTTTCTATTGTCACAATCACATACAATTTAATTTATTAAAAAAAATCAAAAAATGGTTTTATGACGTATTTACGTCACCCCCATATTGAGTGACCTGCACATGCCTATGATTTTTGCATTTTCAAACGTCACCGTGATATATCAATTTCCAATTCAATCTCTATCAATTCCTATTAGTTGTGTTAAAATCGGTCGATAAACATGAAAGTTATGTTGGATCAAAAATACCACTACAATTTGTAGTTTTTGCCCCCCCCTGTTGCCCTCCTATCCAAAGTGTATATTTTTTTTTTAATAAATGTAGATCGTGTTGAGGGGAACCAAATAACGTTTCATTTGTGAAAATCGGATGAGTAGATCTCGAGATCTCCAGGGGGGGGGGGGGGGGGGCGGAATCCGCCCCCCCCCTGTTACAGATAGGGGTAGCCAGGAGCCTGTTACAAATAGGGTTAAACGCGGCACATTAACACGCGCCCTGGAGGGCCTCTGATAATTACACGCCCTGGAGGGGGGGGGCGGATTTCGCCCCCCCCTATGATCTCGAAAACCACGCAACGTAGCGACAAGCGGGAAACGACGTTAGATAGCTCGAGACAAGCTCTTTCGAAAGTATTTCGTAATTATTTTTTGTCAGGTCAATATTGAGGTCACCAGAGGTCATCAAGGGTCAGATTTTCAAGTTTTCAAGACTTCGGTTCGAACACTCCCAAATATCTCGGGAACTATGATAGATAGCAGCAAACGGAAAAAAGCAAATGCAAGTCATTGAAAAATGCAATCGACATAGGTGTCCTCAGATTTGAGCTCAGGTCAATAGTTTAGGCTCCAGAGGTCATCGAATGTCAAAAAGGTGATTTTGTTTTCAAAACTGTTTTCCCAAAATAACATTTTACCTAATAGAGATAAAGCAATAATGTTTGAGCCATCGCGTGTGTCTTGTCAAGGCGCTTCGAATCATATTCATGGTGACCGGGTTAGGTCAACTGAGAAATTTGACCTCAGGTCAAGGTCAAGTGTTGACCCAAGTTGGTCATGTTGCATATTGGGTGACGTGTCTCGACGAGACAAACATATTGGTACCGTTTTCTCTTCTCTATCTTCATTATGTCGATAGTTATTAATAACACCGTGTTGGCGGTCACAAAATTGACCTGACCTTAGGTCACCGATATTAGAAATCCGAAATAAACAAATTGTTGGTATCTATGACCTTATGAAGTCCTGCAAGATTGAAACCGATCGGCGTAAAACTGTGGCTGTGGTACTACTGCAAACGTTTTGGAGTTGAGGTCATCACCTGACCTGGTCTGGTGACCTGACCTGAGATGACCTGAGGCCAAGAATTTTACATAATTCGGGAAGTTCATTTCTAAACAGGTATACAAAAAACGGCGGCGCTGCGCGCCGCCGCTTTTGCGCTATCCTCGAAAAACCGGAGGGGTGGGCGGATTTCGCCCCCCCTCCAGGGCGCGTGTTAAATGCGCACCATTACAAACCGCATGGCAGGAATAATATAAAGTATCCTATTTTGTTTTTTTCTCGAAAGTTATCCCGTTCTGTGCAGAGATAACATGGGAAGCTTATCAATGGGAAAATGTTTAGGGGATTATTTGTTCAC
>JAXIVJ010013510.1:32500-36991 GCA_036785665.1 Chirona hameri | reverse complement strand
GCCTGTCTGTCTAATAGTTCGCACGTTATATATTCTATGGTACAGGACTAGGTTTGCCGCGCTCAGCCACTTCAAGTCTCTAAGGACATCGGTCACATGGCTTTGCTTTCGACGGCCGCTTATTACACGCGCACAGAAATTGAGCACTTTCTGCACCCGGCGTAGTCCAGTGGTACCACATGTACCATATATAGTTATGCAGTATCGTAGCGTAGACACGACAAGCGAGGTCACGATCGGTTTCAGTGTGAAGGGCGGTAGCACATGCTTCGCGTGGTTAAGCGCCAGCAGCGCCCCTGTGCACTTCGACACAACATGGTTGACATGGTCATGGTACGACAGGTTCTTATCCATGATGAGGCCCAGGTTTCTAACAGTTGCGGACTCATGGATAGTGGCACCGGCAAATCTGATGCTAACGGATGGCAGTCCCTTAAGCATCTGGCGCGTACCGAGCAGCGAACCCGTGTTGCACGCGGAAGTCGCGTTGAGGGCAACACGCGCTAAACTGCTAACTAAAACACAGCGAAGGCGATGGTCACCGCGAAATGCATTGCTGAAGGCATTGCATAATGCGCGGCGAAGCACTACCTGCACGCTAGGTATCTGTAGCGCCGCCAGCAGAGCTGTATGGTGTGCTATGCGAAGCAAGCGTAGCGCAGATTTGATGGCTGTCGCCTGCCACGACTCCAGGCGCGCAATGTCAGCGGACATCAGGTAGCACAGTGCACAGCCATATAGCATTGCCGGTGACACTACAGCGCGCCAGAGGTAGGCCTTGTCTGCCGCCGGCAGGTGCGAGTTAAACATGCCAGCTGGCGTGAGACCGAAGAAAGCCACTCTACCGCGGCGCAGTCGCGCGTTCACGTGATCGGCGCCTTGCAACTGCGAGCGAAGCTGCACTCCAAGGTGCTCTGTCTCCTCCCTGTACGACAATGCCTGTCCGCACAAGTGCCACTCAGGCAGCTGAGCCAAGAGTCCGGCTCCGAAAATGAAACAATGACTTTTGGTCATGCTTGGGTTCGAGTTTACAAATTCTAGCCTCCAACTCATTGAGAAGTTGGTAACAATGTCTAGCATTTTTTGCAAATCACGTGTATTACTGGACATCACGAGCAGATCATCCGCGTAGGGAACTACCGGGACGTGATGGCCATAGACCAGCGGACCTAAGCCGCTGTCATCAAGCTGCTGAATTAGCGGCAGCAAGAACATGTTGATTAAACACGGCGATAATAACGCCCCTGTCTAACCCCTCGGCGCACGCCGAAGGCGTCCGACAGCGCCCCTCCAAAACGGACTCGCGCTGTCAGATGTGCGTACTAAGACGCAAGGAGCGCCCAGCTTCGCCGAGACAGGTGGTCACTGGCCTGAAGCAGGACGCCGGCATGCCATAATCGGTCAAAACATTTCCGTGCGTCTAAGTTGGCAACAAACAAGGGGGACCTACGAGACAGGTAGTGCTGTGCTGCCTCCTGTACAAGCATAGTCGCCTCTCTTGTGCCACGGTGACCTAGGAATCCGAACTGGGGGCGATAGTTAGAACTGGGGGCGACAGAAGTGTCAACTAGAGTTATAGTTAACTCTAGTTGACACTTCTGCACCGATGTTTATCTTACTTGTCGCATTGAAAATGCTATCCAGCATATCATGAGGACATATAATGAAGCTAAATGTGCAGCACCACCTGCTTGGTTGATATACTCAAACGATTCTTGTAACCTTTTTATTGCTCCGCTGGCTCACTCACTCAAATGAAGGACCCATCCCATGAATGCACGATAGTCAGCAGTCGATTGGTTATTTTGGGCACGTACAGGTTTGGGGTCAGCTGACTCAGCTAATGGAAGCTTCTAGAATGCAGGATGATAAGTCAGCATTAGATTCGTCATCGCGACCGTGAGTATAATAAATCCCTTGCGATCTGTTCGCAGGGGCTCATGTTCGGAATCCAAGATCGGCTAGATCCGATGAGTCCACAATATGTACACGGATAACACCGCAGAAGCGGGGCGAGGAATATTCCATAGTCAAGTCTCAAAAGTGCTTAAAGGGAAATATTGACCTTTTTCCACAAAAATGGAGTTAGCACTTGAAATCGCCAGACGAGACCAAAATATATTGTAAATTCATCACATTTTGCATGAAAACTTTCCTACCGAAAGATATTTCAAGTTAAAGTTGATAAGCGTTCCACACTTTTAACGACCGGTACTTGCAAGCACTTTTGGTCCTCATTAAACTGCGGGCTTTTCCCGTATTGTTTTGTACGCAATGGAGTGGAAAATGTATTGTGCGTTCTGCTTGTTGTGATTATATGCCCGGCGATCTTCTAAAACTAACAGCGATTGGAAAAAGTGGCAATAAAATCGGAAGCTCATCGATGCACATCAACGGCGGCATAGTTAGTGGTTGCGACCCTATATTTGTGAAAATCGATTAATTTGTTTTCAACATTAGGAGTATTGTATAATTTGTCTGTGGCTGTATATAACACTATGCTTTATATTATCATGAAAAATAATAATTTTTCCCCAAAAAACTAACAAATAATAACACAAAACTGGCAATTCAATCGGAAGCTCATCGATGCACATCGACGGTGACCTATTTAGCGTCGGCGATTTGTTTACAAAGTCATTGTCATGCTTCTCGGCGCACTTAACCATTGTGGCGAGTTGTTCCTGATTAGTATACCCAAGTCCCGTAGCAGGCTTTGTTAATGACGTCACTGGTGCCATTCTTGTGTAGCATTGCAAAATATATCTGATTTTGAGTTGAAAGCTAATTAAAGACTTATTCAAATTATTGTTTTTAAGTTTAAATGGTCTTGTTAATCATTATTAAAGGTACTTGATCACTGTATTTCATAGTAGTTGACACTTCAGAAACTTGTGACGTAATAATATTGTATCCAATATGCATTTCCCTCACCTTTTGCTATTGTGGCGCAGTGCCGAGTGCTTTGCGAATACTAGCTTGCCTAGGGTTCAATTAATTCCGCCCTTATTTTATTCTAGTTGGTATAGTTTGCATGTTGTTGTTATTCATGACTTATACTGATAGTCAGTCATGCATCACGGATGCTTCACGGATTGCTTCACGGATCAGAGCGCTGCTCGAACGCACGCTAGTAGCGCTTTCGTTCTCCATGGCAACCAGGCGTGAGCCAATGAAAAGTCAGAACTTATTCCCTTTCTGGCTTTTGATTGGCTGACGCCTGGTTGCCATGGAGAACGAAAGCGCTACCAGCGCTACTAGCGTGTGTCCGAGCAGCGCTCAGTTTGATCGGAAACGTCACAGAGCCTCCAAAAATGCCGCACTCGATGTAAACAATGGTAGGGAAGGACGAATTTGTCAATGACCTTCATGAAGTGCACAAGGTACTTGTTTTGTATTTTTCCAAACTTACAACTTTGAATTTGGGAATTATTTTATTTTATTCTTAGATTTAAATCAAATAATTTTAAAACCATAACGGTAGCCTAAGAAATTGTTGCTAACAAAATCAAAAGGTCATTATTTCCCTTTAACTTGGACAAGTTATACCTGCAGTTTACGACTAAGTCGAAGGTAATCGCTAGCTGTACTGGCATTACTTTGCGTCATGCGGGTCCTAAACAGTGTTATGGGACATCCTGAGAAATGCGCACTGATTTGCGCAGCTGACAATGACCTTTCTATGCTGTGAGCGCTAGCGATATCTATGATCTGACCCCGTGGGTAGCGGATAGCGCGGCCCGCAGTACACCACGCGAGGTCACGGGGTGAACTGCAACACGTGCCGATCGATCTCTCAGGTGAGCCCTGCCGTGGACGGGGCCGGTTTGACTGGCCGGTTTGTGTGGTTTTGTTCTTGCGGGGACCGTGTCGTGTTCAAGGGCGTGCGTAATGGCGTTGGTCATCTATTCTATGCTTTCTTAGCCCTTGGTGTTCCGTTGCCCCCCTCCCCCTTTATGAGGCATGGGATCTTTGTACGTGGCCCGCACTACTTATGCATCCTGTAGGTGCGCCAGCGGTGCGTTCCTCTTCTTTGCCTGATCGGCTGTCACCTTCACTACTTTTGTATTCGGTTCGGTGTTGTACGGCTCCCTCTCTATGCGTCAGCCGGTGTTCCCCTGGAGGAGCTATTGGCGCGGCGCCAGTATGGCGGCAGGCGGCTCTTTCTTCGCTCCCGTGTCACCCCCTTCTCTATGCGTCAGCCGGTGTTCCCCTGGAGGAGCTATTGGCGCGGCGCCAGTATGGCGGCAGGCGGCTCTTTCTTCGCTCCCGTGGTCTGGGTTCTACGTGCCCGGCAGAGAGGCTGCTTTCCATGACCTCGGTGGCGATGGCGCCGCCCAGCGGTGTTTCCGTGCATCTACGGGTCATCAGCTGAACAAGCGCTGTCCCTTCTCCGCCCGCCGGCGCTGTCGTCTCTGTTGCTCGGTGGTAAGGTGCTTGTCTCTGAAAACAAGAGTTACCCGTTCATGCCAAGTAAATGAAGAGGTTTTG